>JAVYIG010003261.1:0-204567 GCA_035222895.1 Strongylocentrotus droebachiensis | reverse complement strand
TTCTCTTTTTATTTTCTTCTCCTTTCTTTTCTTTTCTCCTTTTTTTTCTCTTCTCCTTTCTTTTTTTCTCTTCTTTTCAGTTTCTCTTTTTTCCTTCCCTTTTTTGCGCCGCCAATAGGGGGGGGGGGGGGGTCGCGGCCGTTTCGGCCCCCCTGGATACGCCACTAACTACTACTACCACTACTACTACTACTATTACTGATGCATATGCTTCCACTGCAAATATAATAATTTTATGGATCCAAGGTCAAAGTAGGAGAATTTAATGTTTACGTCTACGTGACTAAATATCGAATAAATAATGATTGATTAGTTATCATTATGTTAGACAATGTTTGCATTAGACTTTATCTTGTTTGTTTGTCTTTTGTGTACATTGGAAATGACATGCATGGTATACAAATAATTGGGTCAGGCTGTATCAGCCTTATCTTCCGACTGCAAGCTATAGCTTTGTTGTGCTACTCCCCCTTTTCTCTGCACCCTCTTTCTCTGTGAGGGCGCAAAAAGTGAATGTTTTAATTTTCTTCTTTTCATTAAAATCACATTAGTGCACGTCAATATTTCTTCTTCAGGTTATCCCGATCTTTACATACATGTACAATTTACCCGCAGTCTGGAAAGAATGAAATAAAGCATACAACAGGAGTTCCCTTCAACCAGGATCAAATTTTACCCCTATTCTAGAATTTTAGAACAGCCCATCCAAAGGTCGAACAAAATAGTTCTTAATAGGTGTGCAAGGTACGTATATAACTATCTGCACAGGTCACTGGGCTATCTACTTATGTTTACATTAACCATTTTACTTACGCGCGAAATATCAAACTTTCTGTAAGACGATTTTACGACAGATGTGTCAATATTTATATAAATATCGATAAGATAACCTACATGCTAAGTGATATGACTTTTCTTAGTCTGTGTTGCATTTAATGGAAAGGAGAGCATATCGACCGCATGACTGTTGAAGAACACATTGACAAGCGCTGGCTTCTGCTGTAATGCATGGAAAGGCAACTTAATTTGGGCGTGCCATCTTGATCATTATTCACTGGACGAACACTGTTTTTGCGCTTTTTGCTGGAGCTAACTTTTCTTCAGGCGTAATACAATATAATATAATAACGCTGCATAACCTTTAAGTAAAGACATACTATTCATAGAATCACGACGATCGAAATCGCATACATGAAACTATTGCCATGGACAGGAGTTTCCTTACTTCATTTGTGCAGTTAAAGTCTCATCACGACGTAATGTCAATGTTAACCAAGAATGCTACTGCCAGTTTCACAGACGGGCGAAACACAGAGCTTAACATAAATGCCATCTCAGGATTGCTACGGCAATTTATCAACATCATTTTCTTTTTGCGCAGACTTCATGAAAATATAACACTTCTCTAAAAGTGTTATCACTTCATGCCTGTTGCTACGAATTGCCTGTAGACATGGTACAGGAATTGCATCCTTTTCAATAGAAGAAAACCACCACCTCGCAAACATGGATATCTATACGGCAGCAAATGAAGGTGATCTCGGGAAGGTTGAGACATTGTTAGGAAGCGAAACAAGGGATACAAGGGTCCTTAAGATAAATACTCCCAATGCGGTAGGAGAAACGGTCCTCCATATTGCATCACGCGAAGGATACCTTAACATCGTTGACTATTTGGAGTACGAAGGAGCCAAGCTTGAGCTGGTTGATAACGAGGGCGCGACTCCTCTTCACTATGCATCTAGGTATGGTCACCTAGACGTCGTTCAATTTCTAGACAGTACAGGGGCATATCTCGAAGATGTTGATGAGGATGGTAATACGATACTTCACTATGCATCACTCTATGGACATCTCCCTATCGTCGAATATCTAGTTAGTAAAGGAGCAAATATTGAGGCGGTTAACAAAGATGGTTTGAAACCTATTGAATTAGCATCGTCTAATGGTCATTCTGACGTTGTTCTATACTTCACCGATCTTGAATTACCGATTGATCGGGGCGTTCGAATGAGTAAAAAACTTCTTCCGGATGCATATTTCATTGATAGCCTTAATGTAAATGATTTTCTGGCAAGGATGGACGTAGATCCTTTTGTTCGAGAGAGTAAAACCCTTCCAGATGCATATTTCATTGGTAATCTTAATGTAGATGATTATCTGGCAAGGATGGACGTAGATCCTTTTGTTCGAGAGAGTAAAACCCTTCCAGATGCATATTTCATTGGTAATCTTAATGTAGATGATTACCTGGCAAGGATGGACGTAGATCCTTTTGTTCCAGAGAGTAAAACCCGTCCAGATGCATATTTCATTGGTAATCTTAATGTAGATGATTATCTGGCAAGGAGGGATGTAGATCCTTTTGTTCGAGAGAGTAAAAAACTTCTTCCGGATGCACATTTCATTGGTAATCTTAATGTAGATGATTATCGGGCAAGGAGGGATGCAGATCCGTTGCATGTTGATAAATATGGCAGAACATATCTTCTCTATGCATCGTTCAGAGGAAATCTGGATTACGTTAAACACTGTTACAGTATCGGATCAAATCTTGATACTTGCGATAATGATGGCCGAGGCCCTCTCCATTATGCATCATATAGTGGTCATGTTGATGTTGTTAAGTACCTACATATTGGGGGAGCAGAAATTGGAAAAAAAGAAGCTGATGGTAGGACACCTCTTCACTATGCATCTACATGTGGTCATCTTGATATTGTTAAATATCTTATAGATAAAGGAGCAAAGCTGGAAAATGGCAATGAGAATGGTTGGACACCTCTTCATTTTGCATCATATGCCGGTCACCTTCATGTTGTCAAGTACTTGATTGATAGCCAAGAAATGCATTTGGAGGAGGGAGATAACGATGGTAGAACACCTCTTCACTTAGCATCCTTGAAAGGTCAGCTTGAAATAGTTCAGTATCTTGACAGCAAAGGAGCACAATTAGAGAAGGCTGACAATAATGGAACAGTACCACTTCACAATGCATCATATAAAGGTCATCTTAAGGTTATTCAGTATCTTCATGGTAGAGGTGTTCACCTAGATAAGCATACTAATATCGGTGAGACAGCACTTCACATTGCATCAAAGTGTGATCATCTTCACATTGTGCACTTTCTCGTTGGAAAGGGAGCACAACTTGATGAGATTACCAATGATGGCAAGACACCTCTTCACAATGCATCGTTAAAAGGACATGTTGAGATTGTTCAGTACCTTGTTAAAAAGGGAGCACTACTTGAAAAGGTTACCGCTAGTGGTATTACAGCTCTCCTGTACGCATCAGGCATGGGGCATATTAATATCGTTCAATATCTTGTCGAGGGTGGAGCACAACTTGACAAGGTTGATGATGACGGTCAAACAGCTATTAACCTTGCATCAATGATTGGACACCTAGAAATAGTCAAATATCTTCATAATAGAGGCGCATTACTTGATAAGGATGATCATGATGGTCGGTCACCTCTTCTTAATGCAGCTGTGAGGGGTCATCTTGAAATAGTAAAATATGTCGACAGCAAAGGTGCACAAATTGAAAAGACTGGTAAGACTGGTATGACGGGACTTCATTATGCCTCCAAAAACGGTTATCTAGAAGTTGTTCAATATCTGTTTAGCAGAGGTATACAGATCCAAAAGAAGGATACATATGGTTGTACAGCACTACATCGTGCAACAATGAATAGTCACCTAGATGTTGTACAATATCTTGTTCAAAACGGAGCACAGGTCGAGGAAAGAAATAAAAAAGGCTTCACAGCACTCCATTTAGCGTCTTATAACGGTGATCTTAATATTGTTCAATACCTTGTAAGTAAAGGATCACATCTTCAGAGTTGTTCGAATATGGGTAGGACACCCCTTCACTATGCTTCAAGCTTTGGCAAGCTTGAAGTTGTTAAGTATCTTGTCACTAAAGGAGTACAAATTGATAAGGGTGACTTAAACGGCAAGACACCTCTTCACCTTTCATCATCCGGTGGTCATCTTGAAGTTGTCCAGTATCTCGTTAGCGAAGGAGCCGACATTGAAAAGATTGATAAAGTTTGTACGACGCCTCTTCACACTGCTGTATACAACGGTCAGTCTAATGTAGTACAATATTTGGTTGGCCAAAGAGCGGTGATTGAAAAGAGAGATGATAAAGGCATGACATCACTTCACATTTCATCATTTGTTGGACACCTGGATATAGTTCAGTTTCTCATTAGTAAAGGAGCACAACTTGGAAGTAGAGATATCATGGGTATGACAGCCCTTCATTATGCATCATCAAAATCCCACCTTGGTATAGTTCAGTGTCTCGTTTCTGCAGGAGCAATGGTAGAGCAAAAGAACAAGACTGGTGGAACACCTCTTATTTATGCCTTAGGACATGATCAGTTAGATATAGTTCAGTATCTGGTCAACAACGGAGCCCAGATTGACAACAGTGATGACGCAGGTATCTCACCAGTCCATGTGGCATCAATTAAAGGATATATTAAGAGTTTGGAGTTTCTTTGTAGTAAAGGGGCACAGCTGGAGAGGAGTTCAAGTGCTGGTTGGACACCCCTTCACTATGCTTCAACCAATGGCAAGCTTGACGTTGTTAAGTATCTAGTCACTAAAGGAGTACAAATTGATAAGGGTGAATTAAACAACAAGACACCTCTTCACCTTGCTTCATCTAAAGGTCATCTTTCTATTGTCCAATATCTAATTGATCAAGGGGGACAGTTTGAAAAGACTGACAATGATGGTCGCACAGCTGCTCTATTTGCGTCACGCGATGGGCATCTGGAAGTTCTTCAATATCTTATAGATAAAGGAGCAAAGCTGGAAAATGGCAATGAGAATGGTTGGACACCTCTTCATTTTGCATCAGATGCCGGTCACCTTCATATTGTCAAGTACTTGATTGATAGCCAAGAAATGCATTTGGAGGAGGGAGATAACGATGGTAGAACACCTCTTCACTTAGCATCCTTAAAAGGTCAGCTTGTAATAGTTCAGTATCTTGACAGCAAAGGAGCACAAATTGAAAAGACTGATAAGACTGGTATGACGGGACTTCATTATGCCTCCAAAAACGGTTTTCTAGAAGTTGTTCAATATCTGTTTAGCAGAGGTATACAGATCCAAAAGAAGGATACATATGGTTGTACAGCACTACATCGTGCAACAATGAATAGTCACCTAGATGTTGTACAATATCTTGTTCAAAACGGAGCACAGGTCGATGAAAGAAATGAAGAAGGCTTCACAGCACTCCATTTAGCGTCTCATAACGGTGATCTTAATATTGTTCAGTACCTTGTAAGTAAAGGATCACATCTTCAGAGTTGTTCAAATATGGGTAGAACACCCCTTCACTATGCTTCAAGCTTTGGTAAGCTTGACGTTGTTAAGTATCTTGTCACTAAAGGAGTACAAATTGATAAGGGTGACTTAAACGGCAAGACACCTCTTCACCTTTCATCATCCGGTGGTCATCTTGAAGTTGTCCAGTATCTCGTTAGCGAAGGAGCCGACATTGAAAAGATTGATAAAGTTTGTACGACACCTCTTCACACTGCTGTATACAACGGTCATTCTAATGTAGTACAATATTTGGTTGGCCAAAGAGCGGCGATTGAAAAGAGAGATGATAATGGCATGACATCACTTCACATTTCATCATTTGTTGGACACCTGGATATAGTTCAGTTTCTCATAAGTAAAGGAGCACAACTTGGAAGTAGAGATATCATGGGTATGACAGCCCTTCATTATGCATCAATCAAATGTCACCTTGGTATAGTTCAGTGTCTCGTTTCTGCAGGAGCAATGGTAGAGCAAAAGAACGAGACTGGTGGAACAGCTCTTTGTGCTGCCTTAGGACATGATCGGTTAGATATAATTCTGTATCTGATCAACAACGGAGCCCAGATTGACAACAGTGACGATCGAGGTATCTCACCAGTCCATCTTGCATCAGCTAGAGGATATCTTAAGGTTTTGGAGTTTCTTTGTAGTAAAGGGGCACAGCTTGAGGGCTGTTCAAATGATGGGAGGACACCCCTTCACTATGCTTCAACCAATGGCAAGCTTGATGTTGTTAAGTATCTTGTCACTAAAGGAGTACAAATTGATAAGGGTGACTTAAACGGCAAGACACCTCTTCACCTTTCATCATCCGGTGGTCATCTTGAGATTGTCCAGTTTCTCATTAGTAAAGGAGCACAACTTGAAAGTAGAGATAACAATGGTATGACAGCTCTTCATGATGCAGCATTGAAATGTCACCTTGGTATAGTTCAGTGTCTCGTTTCTGCAGGAGCAATGGTAGAGCAAAAAAACAAGATTGGTAAAACACCTCTTATTTATGCCTTAGGACATGATCAGTTAGATATAATTCAGTATCTTGTCAACAAAGGAGCCCAGATTGACACCAGTGACAATGAAGGTATCTCACCAGTCCATGTTGCATCAGCTAGAGGATATCTTAAGGTTTTGGAGTTTCTTTGTAGTAAAGGGGCACAGCTTGAGAGGTGTTCAAATGATGGGAGGACACCCCTTCACTATGCTTCAACCCATGGCAAGCTTGAGATTGTCCAGTTTCTTATTAGTAAAGGAGCACAACTTGAAAGTAGAGATAACAATGGTATGACAGCCCTTCATTATGCATCATTCAAATGTCACCTTGGTATAGTTCAGTGTCTCGTTTCTGCAGGAGCAATGGTAGAGCAAAAGAACAAGATTGGTAAAACAGCTCTTCGTACTGCCTTAGGACATGATCAGCTAGATATAATTCAGTATCTGGTCAACAACGGAGCCCAGATTGACACCAGTGACGACGAAGGTATCTCACCAGTCCATGTTGCATCAGCTAGAGGATACCTTAAGGTTTTGGAGTTTCTTGGTAGTAAAGGGGCACAGCTTGAGGGCTGTTCAAATGATGGGAGGACACCCCTTCACTATGCTTCAAGCTTTGGCAAGCTTGACGTTGTTGAGTATCTTGTCACTAAAGGAGTACAAATTGATAAGGGTGACTTAAACGGCAAGACACCTCTTCACCTTTCATCATCCGGTGGTCATCTTGAAGTTGTCCAGTATCTCGTTAGCGAAGGAGCCGACCTTGAAAAGATTGATAATGTTTGTACGACACCTCTTCACACTGCTGTATACAACGGTCATTCTAATGTAGTACAATATTTGGTTGGCAAAAGAGCGGTGATTGAAAAGAGAGATGATAAAGGCATGACCTCACTTCATATTTCATCATTTGTTGGACACCTGGATATAGTTCAGTTTCTCATTAGTAAAGGAGCACAACTTGAAAGTAGAGATAAATATGGTATGACAGCCCTTCATTATGCATCAATCAAATGTCACCTTGGTATAGTTCAGTGTCTCGTTTCTGCAGGAGCAATGGTAGAGCAAAAGAACGAGACTGGTGGAACAGCTCTTTGTGCTGCCTTAGGACATGATCAGTTAGATATAATTCGGTATCTGATCAACAACGGAGCCCAGATTAACAACAGTGACGACCGAGGTATCTCACCAGTCCATCTTGCATCAGCTAGAGGATATCTTAAGGTTTTGGAGTTTCTTTGTAGTAAAGGGGCACAGCTTGAGGGCTGTTCAAATGATGGGAGGACACCCCTTCACCATGCTTCAACCAATGGCAAGCTTGACGTTGTTAAGTATCTAGTCACTAAAGGAGTACAAATTGATAAGGGTGACTTAAAAGACAAGACACCTCTTCACCTTTCATCATCCAGTGGTCATCATGAGATTGTCCAGTTTCTCATTAGTAAAGGAGCACAACTTGAAAGTAGAGATAACAATGGTATGACAGCCCTTCATTATGCATCATTCAAATGTCACCTTGGTATAGTTCAGTGTCTCGTTTCTGCAGGAGCAATGGTAGAGCAAAAGAACAAGATTGGTAAAACAGCTCTTCGTACTGCCTTAGGACATGATCAGCTAGATATAATTCAATATCTGGTCAACAACGGAGCCCAGATTAACAACAGTGACGACGAAGGTATCTCACCAGTCCATGTTGCATCAGCTAGAGGATATCTTAAGGTTTTGGAGTTTCTTTGTAGTAAAGGGGCACAGCTTGAGGGCTGTTCAAATGATGGGAGGACACCCCTTCACTATGCTTCAACCCATGGCAAGCTTGACGTTGTTAAGTATCTTGTCACTAAGGGAGTACAAATTGATAAGGGTGAATTTAACAACAAGACACCTCTTTACCTTTCATCAGTCAATGGTCATCTTGAGGTTGTCCAGTATCTCGTCAGCGAAGGGTCCCACGTTGAAACGAGTGCTAATGATGGTCTAACACCGGTTCACCAGGCTTCATTCAATGGTCACCTTGAAGTTGTGAAATATCTACGAGAGAAGGGAGCACGGTTAGATATCGTTGATTTAGAGGGTAGACCCCCTCTTTTCTTGGCATCGTTTATGGGCCATCTCAATATCGTTGAGTATCTTCATGAAAACGAGGAGGAGTTCGATAAATGTGCAAATGATGGTATGACACCACTTCACTATGCATCATCTAATGGTCATGTTTCGATTGTCCAATATGTGATTGATAAAGGGGGACAGTTAGAGAAGGTTGACAATGCTGGTCGAACAGCTGCTCTCTGTGCATCAAGCAATGGGCATCTGGAAGTTCTTCAATATCTTGATAGTAAAGGAGCAGACCTTCAGACTAGTGATAATAATTCAAAAACACCACTTCACCATGCATCAATTAATGGTAAAGTTGAGATTGTTCGGTACCTTGTTAGTAGAGGAGCAGAATTTGAGAAAGGCGACTGTGGTGGTTTAACACCCCTTCACTATGCATCATCCAATGGACATTTGGACATTGCCAAGTATCTCGTTAGTAGAGGAGCAGAGGTTGAGAAGTATGATAATGACGGGGGGAGACCTATTCATTATGCATCATACAATGGTCATCTTGACGTAATCAAGTCTCTCGCTGGCGTAGGAGCACACATTGAGAACGTCGATGATAACGGCACCTCACCTGCTCATGACGCATCCATAAAGGGCCACCTCAACATTGTCCAGTATCTCGATAGTATGAGAGCAAGTGTTGAAAAGCTAGATCACATTGGTAGAACCCCCCTGCACTATGCCTCATCTGCAGGGTGTCTAGACTTAGTTCGATATCTTGTGAGCAAAGGGACACAACCTGATATTTCTGATACGCGTAAGTGGACACCACTACATTATGCATCTTATAAGGGTCACCTTGGCGTTGTTGAGTATTTGATAAATGAAGGGGCTAGTCTCGAGAAGGGTGACGTTGACAATAGGACACCAATTCATTATGCGTCATCTAATGGCTAACTTAAAGTTGTGCAGTATCTAGCTATCAAAGGTGCACAACTCGAGAAGGGTGACAACAGCGGTAGCACACCTCTTCACTATGCATCATCCAACGGCCATCTTGAAATTGTTCAGTATCTTTTCAGCAATGGAGTACAGCTCGATAAGCGTGACATCAACGGCAGTACTCCTCTTCACAATGCGTCATTCGCTGGCCATCTTGAGGTACTTCGGTATCTTGACAGTAAAGGAGCGGATATTGTATCCAGTGATCAAGACGATATTACACCTCTTCACCTAGCATCATTCAGTGGCCATCCTCTAGTTCTAGAATACATCCTTCACAAAAGTGCAATTCAAGGCCAAGGTAATAACCATTAATTGATTTAAATCTGTGTCAATTAATATATATATATATATGTATATATATATATATATATATATAATTACCGTTCAGTTTATGGCCTCTTGTCCGTCAAGAAAAATCAGTTAAGAAATATTTTTACAAGTTTTATGGATACACAAATCAAACGATCCTTCTGTGCGAAATGTTGAATGGAATATCAGGAAAAGCTGAGGTTGTATGCACTCATGGTTTATCTGTTTTAATATATTAATTCCTTCATTTTAATGACGCCAGTATAATTTAATGTTGGTTAAAAATGATGATCACGTTAGTTGTATTTTAACAGTTAATTCTACTTCAGAAAAGAGATTTTAAAAAAAGGAAGGTGGGGATATTTCTATGGGAAAACAGTGGGGACGGCCTATTGATAAATATGAATTCCAATTTCCGAAATTAGTTAGTTTTTTGGCTATTCTTTAACTCTTTCTTTATTTTATTTTATTTTATTTCTTTATTTTGTATTTCTATAATTTTTCTTTCCTTGTGTCTTTTGTATTTTGTCTTCTTTCATCTCTTCTTTTATCATCTTTCTTATATTATTCTATTTTATCCTCTCTTTAATGCTAAATATATTACTCATTGCGGATGTAGTATCGAAAATAATATCGCTAGTGATATTCGTTTGTCTCGCAATGTGGTCAATAAGGAATCTAAAAGTTCACGACGTTTCGTGCGCTATCTGCAACACTTCGTCAGGTGATAAAAACTACTGTAAGCAAGGGTCTTTTATACTTTACGGGAGGACCGGCGGAGCGGTCTATAATTCGATCGATAATAGTAGTTTTTATCACCTGACGAAGTGTTGCAGATAGCGCACGAAACGTCGTGAACTTTTAGATTCCTTATTGACCACATTGCGAGACAAACGAATATCACTAGCGATATTATTTTCGATATCCTCTCTTTGTTTCATTTCTTGTATTAATCTTTGCTTCTCCTTTTTGTAATTTTCTCCTTTCATCTTTCCTGATTTTATTTTTGTTTTATTTTTTTCTGCCAACATATTGCTCCGGTTGTCTCATTTTCGCTCGCTGGAACATTGCCAGCATAAACCACTGACCTCTTCCTCCTATTCCCATTCACTATACGTTACGTATTAAAAGGCTGTATTGTCTGACCGTTTTTGCTTACCTCGGCAAAATGTTTGCTTTTACTAAATGGAAAAATGACGGTGGGGGGTTAGATGAAATGGACATAATTAACCAAGCAGAAGTGATCTATGATAATTCATGCTTCTTATCCTTCGTGTGCTTGACCTATAAGCTTAAAATCGCTTGGCAAACTGAGTCCAAAGTTCGACTTCAGTGTTTCACATGTGTATTATAGGCAATGACGAGCTTGCAACCTATTTTGATCAAATTCCGGTGGGTGAACTTTCAAAAGTCAATGGAACATCAGGGTTCCAATGAAAGAGCTAGTGATAACGTACGTCGGGGTGGATGTGCTTTTCGTTTAAACAAAAAATGAATTTTTAACGATTTGGGGGGTAAAATTCCATAGGCTAACATGTTAGGCTGCTGACTCTGACGATAGGGGGCGTTGTGAAATGAGACAAAACGGAGCTATATGCCTTGCTTCCTTTTTCTCTTTCTTTCTTTCATCCTTCTTGCATTTTCTTCTGTCATTCAATATATATAATTTTTCCTCCTTTTATCTCCCTTCCTCTCTTTGCTGATGTTAAATCTTTGAATCTATCCGTCGTTCTAGCACTCCCTTTTCAATCTTTTCTTATGTTATTAATTAGTTTCCACCCTTCTCCCCTCTATTTTTTTTTATTGATCATTCCTTATGTTTTCCCGTATTTTTTTTCTCAAGTAAACACATCTTAGAAGGGCGCGCGGTTTTTTTTCTCACGAGTTGTGGCTTCATTATCATGATTGAGATATTCATTGCATCATAATTCAAAACGTACCCTTTTCTGAAATTCAAATCGAATCTTCACAAGTTCTCAAACGTGATTAAATTCACGACCGGCGAAAAATGTTTGAAAGCAACCGTGTTTTAAGCTAACCGTATTCAAAACCCTGATTCTGTGTTTTAAAAAGATTGGTGTTTAAACATAGCCTAAATCTCGTCCTAAAATGTTATTGATGAGCAGACACTCTAGGTACCTCACCGCTGATGCTTGCGACAAGCAGAGGACATCTGGACTGCGTACGCCTGCTTCTCGAAAACAATGCAGATGTTGAGGAAGAAGATGCAGAAGGGTGGACAGCCCTTCATTATGCTGCAGTGAGGTATACTAACTTACTTTTTAATTCATTGACGAGTTTTTCCCCCATGTCAATACCATTGGTTTTGAATTCACGTTATCACTTGGCATACTTAATCAACATCACTTGATATTCGAGAGTACAATTGCCTACATCGGTGTCGGTTCGTATTATTCGAAATATGCGAGTAGTGGGCGATTTCTTAATGTCCTTAGGATATAGCATAGGTATATTTTGTATTCATTAAACAGTCTCAAGTGCAGTTGAAATGTTAAAACGGCTTCTTAAAAATGTATACATAATTATGTGTATTTCATTCTTGATATCAGTCCTACATTATTGTTCAGGAAAATCTAAAATAAAGACAAAAGAGTACGTAATTATTGCAGCTAACATTTTTAGAACGAGAAGATACCACACACTACTAATCTTTTTTTTCCAACACAGCGGAAATGAAACGGTGATGGATGTCCTGCTGGATCGACGAATAACTACAAGAATGTCAAGACGGGGCCAGCTGCCTATACATGTTGCCATTAGCTCTGGCAACGTTGATATCTCACATAGTCTACTTAATAAGGTAACAACGTCCAAGCTTTATGGTATTCCCAATAGAATATTTAATTTCCCTTAAAGGTAGTCTGTTCCTTTTACAGGCTGAACAAATAGAAGTATGTAAATCCTATGGTAAAGAAGAAATAATACCAACTAAAAACTTAGAAGATTGGAACTGATAATTGCTTAAATGTGGAATTATATGCGTTGCGAAAAATACGCGTAGAAGGTAGCCTGATTTTCATACCCTAGCTTGTACCGCATATACAATAGTCGTACGTTTTGTGGTGAGTAAAGAAGTGGGGTATTGATGTGTACAAATTCTAATGACCTTTTACAGCTAATTTTAGCTATGTTATTAACGAATTTTAAAAAGTCAGTCACTCAATAGTGACTGACAGTGCAGTATAGAGAGTAAACGGTTTCTCTTGCATAACTAGATCAGTGTGAACGATTAAACTTCACAGATAGGACATACGTGACACACTCATGATTCCTGCAATGTTCTACAGAATTTGATGTTGGCTGCAAAAGGGATACACTACATTTAAGGCTCGTTCAGTTATAGAGGCAATTAAAAAATAAACACGCTTTTAATTAGTGTTCAGATGTGGCGTGGCAAACCGCACCGTTCATGGTAAAATTTGTCAGATGCAAAATAAATGTGAGTTAGTATTCTTGTTGTTTTCTGTAATTCAAAACTCTTTTTTGTATGCCAAAATTGCAAAAATGTCAGTACTGCACATATATGAGGGGAATACTAAATATAATCATTGCAAATAAATATATGGACTGGTCATTCCCCCATCAGAATGGGAAAAGTCACCGACTGAATAGAATATATGAAAGGGATAATCCCTTCAGTAAATATTTAAATAATTAACCTATTCTTTTACAATTCCAAATGATCCACAAAATTATTATTATACAAACCTAACAGCAATTTCCTTTGTGCACACATTAGCATGCATGGGAAGCCGATATGGGCACTGCTGTATAATAAACTTGTTGCACTGGGTAACAAACGCATGTATAGCCTTCCGCCAAAATGCGTTGATCCATTTCCGGGGTGTCCGGTATTAAGAGGCGTCCAATATTAAGTTAATATTGGCCATCTAAACGTATTACATGTAATGGTTTCGTATGATTGATAGAAATATGTGCATTTTAACACGTAAGAATATGCTAGATCAAAATTACATCTGATGTATATGTTTACCCTTTCTCTGTTCACAGGACTCATCATTAGTCAACTTCTCTGACGGAGATGGCCTAACCCCCGTTCATCTAGCGACGATTAAAGGACTAACATCAGTAATAGAGTTGTTGTTATCCCGTGGCGCTGAGGTTAATGGGCAAGCTAATGATGGTCAGACGCCATTGCACCTTGCTGTCAAACTATGCCAATGTAGTGAAAGAAGCGTGGAAGTGACGCCAAAGATCCAGCAGGTGTTTACCATTTACCAATGTTTTTCATTCAATGAAATTTACTTTGGAAAAACTTCCCTCTTTTCTTGAAGTGATATATTTTAAATTTGCAGATCTCGAAATAATGTTGCCCATGGCAAACATTACAATTGTGCTTCTTATCCGTATTACCCGTATTATCCGTGTTATAATACATGTTTACAAAAATCATCACAACATCTTTTGTGTATTATCTCTTCATAGACTTGTATAAATACATCATTTCTCATATTGTGAAATAAATCATATGAGGTTTAAACCTATCCATTTGCACTTTAGTCACTTGTCAGTTACATTTGAATGTTTTCAGAAACTGCCAGTAAATGTTGAATGAACATATGAAACGAAAATTATCATCCCTTTTTTCCCTATTTCAAAAGATTCAGGAAGAGTGTGGTGAAGATATGTTACCCGAGGAGGCTATGGTGCAACTTCTATTAAATCAAGGATCCAACATCGATATCAAGGATACAAATGGGCTGACACCAGTACAGTATGCAAAGAGCGAGCTAGTTCGGCATTTGCTGTTTCAGAGGTAACATTATGGTGCAAATGTATATTTTGATGTGTAAATTCATGTACGATTTCGAACAAAAATAAATTTTGTTGTGAAGAATTTATGTGTACATGTTCAAAATATTGATGCCTTGTAAACATTGTAACTTTAGAGTTGCATTCGAATATTTGAATTACATTGGAATAACGTGTTTTTCAAAACAATGTACTTTTGTTGGATACTCTATTTACCCGAACTTAAAACACACGGTAAAAAATCATGCCAAGTCATTTATACCGTTTCTCGTCCAACCATTCTTCCATGATATATATTTCTTTAAATCTAATTTTTTGTTTTTTGTACAATATCTGTTCAAAAATGTGCACGAATTTTTGTTATCAATGTTTTGATTGTTATAATAGCATGTGATACTGAATCATCATAATACCATTTCCGGCATTCGTGTATTTTTGTTTCTTATCTAGAATTCCAGAAGAGGAAAGTGTTCATTCGTACCGTGGTAAGTTTTTCTTCTTCAAAAAGCAGTTATCAAACTCTGCACAAAGTTTCGACATCCCATCATTATTAGTATGCATCAACTTCAGGTTCAAATGACGAAGTCACTGGTTGATATTGTGTCATAATTTAATCATTTCAAAGATAATAATAACTCTCCTGGAAGTGTAATGTGTTGGATATTTCGAAAGACTAATGCACTCTACAGCAAGGAGTAGCGGGGCAACTTTCAAAGAAAGGGGGACGCACCATCGAAATATGAGCATTTGGTGGGGGGGGGGGGGGGGCGAAGGGGCACTGTACAAAAGGTAGCGTGAAAGCGAACAAATGATGTTTTTGTTTACATCGGTATACACAACTACATTCTAACTGATACATTATTAAGGATTATCTTCAAGATTGTGTTGTTTCTCTCGTTATAGTAACAAATACGGCGTCAACATCCGATTTTTGCAGTTGTGTGTGATTGCCTGAAAATATATTTGCGAGCAAGTGAAACGAGCTAGCAAATTTCTTTAGCTTTGCTAGGTCACATTGTGACCCATTATATCTTATAGATCTTATCATAGCAAGGGAATACAGCTTCAAGCATAATCTCATAATAAAAAAATGAATAAGACCTTTTTAGGATACATGATTATATAAATTATAAATTCAAGCGATCGTAGCGAGCGAGGTTTGGGGGAAAGCTGAGAAGAAAGTTGATCTCAGTCATTTTAAATCATGTGCACAGTGAGGGAGGCTACGATAAACCTGTCGGAGAAAAGAGGTGGCAAAACATCTTGTCATTGCACTTATTATATATTATATTGGTATTCAGTGACGTTTAATTTCAATGGGAAGCCAGTGGTGAGATTTTCTGTTTTATTTTCAATTTTGATTACAGAACTTCCTGATGTAAAACCTGCTGCGTATACACGAGGAAGAGTTGGATACGAGGGTGGAATCCTGTATTTGGAAGGGTACGACGTAACCATGAACATCCCACCGAAGGCAGTGCGGCCTGGATCGTACCACAATGTCTCTATCGGCTTGGCGGATACTTCACAAGTTGACACCGAAGAAGGGGACTTCCTAGCAACTCATGGTATAGAATGCACCTTCCCCGAACAAAAGACGTATTCAATGGAACGGCCTATAACCTTATCAATCCCGCACACAGCGGTAACAGTTCAGTCATCGGATGTTCATTCAGACATTATCTGGAAACCTACGCAATCAACTGAAGGTAACGAACGGCGAGGATTTTTTTTATTTCAATCTACACTTAAACTGAAATGGATGAAGTGAAACGAAATACACATTTAAATCCTTCTCCTTTTCAGTGCAATATAGAAGGCGTGATAGCTCAGTCGGTATTTTATAGAGCAGTGGTCTCGTAATCCGGTGACCCGGGTTCGAAACCAAGGCGATGCGCTAGTGCCCTTTGGTAAGGCATTAATCCTCATTACCAGGTCCCTCGGAGAGGATCTAAAGCCTTTGGCCCTCTGGTTGCTTACTAACAAGCATTTATGGGAAACATAGAAAGCATTTCAGTACATTATTCAACAAATCGTAGGCAGCGTACCCATAAACTCCAGAAGGCAAGGCTTATGTTGAAAATGCCTATACTCAGTTCATACAAAAGAATTTTCTTGGTAATAATTTCCCGTCCTCGAATGGAATGAGGGTAAAAAAAAATTTTGTCTGGTGGAAAAATGTTCTCTCTTTTGCCGTCTGATAGTCTGTGCTTTCTATCATGATGTACATGGAAATACCAAGAATCCACTAAGTGAAAACAAATCTTCAACCATTCCTTGTCTCAAGAAAGCTTGTCGTGGTTGTATTTCGCTTCGTGTTGTTTGCCTATAATGACATGTGTGTAAATATCTTATGATATCAATCATACTATCCATTATTTGCAGCTGTTTTTAATTCAGTCATTGTGGACACGTACTATTTCTATCTCAGGTCACCGAATTTACTCTACTGATAAGCAGATGGCACGATGTATCATTAAAGAAAGGGAAGTCAGGCTCACCATGAATGGCAACGTTGACATCAACCAAAAGGTATGCCTCTGGGTACCAATGAAGCTTCAGCATCATGCTAACGGTAAGCGACTGGTGTGCACACCGTTTCTTCCTCGAGACATAGAACAAAAAGAAAACATCACTCTTCGGGTCTACATCCATGAAGATCTACCAGGAATTGCAAAGGTGAATTAGCAGAATAGTAATCAGAATGATATTCCTTTCATTGTAACGAGTATATTACAATCACAACTTTAAACGCAATCTTGATTATTTTGTTTTGTTAAAGTGATGCACGAGTAAGTAAACGTGAATGAGATCTGAACTGACTGAAAGACTGAACAACCCGACGCATGAAACTACCCACCAACCGACACCTCTTCTATACACAATCTCTATCTATCTTCTTACGCCTGCATTTTCACTAATACATGTCGTTGACACATTATTTTATTAAACAGGACCGAACTTTGGAATACAGTTAAAGGCTACATCAAATGTCAATGAATCAGTTAGTTTGCTAGTCATCTTATGCAATTTGTTATGATTTTTTTTGTTAAATCATGTTTTTACTATTTCACTTATTTTAACTTCATTATTACCATTTTCTACTACTACTATTATTATCATCATAATCATTGTAATTGTTATCGTTATCATTTCTATTATTATCATTATTATCGTTATCATTTTTGTTCGTCATTTTGTCATTTCAAGAATAAACTTTTAACCAAATTTATTTCAAAGTTTCAGTAAATTAAACTTTATTATGTTTGTTTGTTTTAACTAGGAGATTGAAAGTGAAGAAGGCACTCTTTCTTACATCCAAGTACATCCCGGCATAATCTTCAACATTACACCAGAACCACAAGATATAGTCATCACGTGTGATGAGAATAAAACTGTAAGATATGATATTTCTGTTGGGTCGGCTGGGTATTTTTAAACATCATTTACGACACACTTATTTTCTTCAATAATGCAGCTGATTTAAACGCTTTGCCCGTTCATTGGACGGGTAAAGCGTTTTAAAGCTTGAAAGCGCAAGCCAATTCTTCTTACCTGAGACATAGAGTTTCATAAAATCGATTTATTCTTATGTATATGTACATACAAACAGTGCGTATAAAAAGTGTATCCAACTTTGGTTGTTTCTAATTTAAAACGCTATATGACCTTTAATCATAGTTCGTGGTAAAGGGTTACTAATTACCTGTCTAATGATACCATTCTCATATTGTGCTTCCACGGTCGACTGAACAGCAGGCTTTTCCAAAAGTATTGACAACATTCATTTGTACCAAGTTTCGGCTGAAGCAATGAATGTGAGTCAATTAAAGCCATTGGCCCGAATTCACAAAGCAAGGTTTAGCTCAGACCAAGGTTTAAGTTTAAACCTCCTTTTGTTTCGCCAAACCTCCTTTTGTTATTTACAAACCAGGTTTATAAATAACAAAAGGAGGTTTGGCGAAACAAAAGGAGGTTTAAACTTAAACCTTGGTCTGAGCTAAACCTTGCTTTGTGAATTCGGGCCATTACGTGTGAGTTACCTCATTCCGACAGCGGTTGCTCACTTATTTACCGTCTACTAGGCATGCAGTTGAAAAGAATATGTGTTAATATCGACTCAAACTCGAGGAAATGCTTATTTTAAGCAAAATTTATTATATTGTCTTCGTTATGAGGATTACAATCGTGACTTTTTACGCATCCCTTGTTAAACGTAACCCCTTCCCATTAAGTTAAATACAAACTAGATACAGTTTATTTGGGATGTTATATTTCATTATGAAAATCTACTGTCAATTCTCTGAAGCACTTAAGCACGAGGCGTAGTTCAGCCTATAAAGGTTGACCGTGGCAGCACAATTATAACAATGGTATCAATAGACCGAGTATTAGTTACCCTTTACCATTGAATATAACTTAAGGTCACACCTTATTTAGGAACTATATAGCTGTATATAATATGTGTGTGTGTTTATTCATATTTTTTTCTCGAATGATAGTAGTCATATGTACTTATTATATAAGATATTTAAATATAGTTCAATTTATTGTTGTGCAGATCCTTTCAGGAGAGAGTATGTTCAACATCAAGAAGAAACTTGTCACGCTATCCTCCAGCATTTCACCAGAAGACAATGCTAAAATCATCGGTTTGTCAGTGATAAATTCTACTACGTCAGGTCTGCTGTGTAACATGTCTTTCATTGCATTTTCAAATGGTAAGTGAGAGTAACTAGGTACGTCATCATACTTCGTACCTACGGGGCAACACCCATACCACAGAATGTATCTTTAAACCTAAATGAGATATATATCAATAACAAATTGTAAAGTAATGAAGGAAATTACATCAAGACAGAGGAAGATGCCCTACGTTTACAAAAGGATCTTGGCTCGCTACAATGCTGAGAGCATGATCGGGCTGATGGAAATCAACCCACATAAATGCCAGGTCCATCATGTTACCAATACACGTAAACCCATTATCACACCTTACTCTCATCACTGACAGATATGACAAAAATACATTTATGCTTTCAATTAACAGCTTACATAATTGATTAGAGAATATATATACGAATGTTATACTAAGCAATTTCAAGGCATAGTAAATTCAGTCTTTGCCTTTTTAAAAAGCTTTTACCTATGTTTCCCTCGATGTGCAAGTTAATCCGTTGCATTATTATACTCTTGATTTCTGCTGCAGGATCACCACCTGATGACAAATCCATCCAATCTACCAAGAGCGATGACACCCAGTATCCACAAGAGTACGTATATCTCTTATGGAACATTGCAAAATGATAAAGAAGACATTTGATAATTAAAACAAAATTAAAACAATTACCTCAGCCATACGTTGACATACGTTACGGGAACCGTTTATTAGTCGTACACCAATTAAACACTTGAAACCGATTTTATCAGCGAATCTTTGCTGCACGAATCAAATAATGACTGGCCATGCTTAACAACATGAACATGACGTTAACCATGATAATATAAAGAAAAAAAATACAATATATGCATAATGCAATAATTGTGTAAGGCATATATCTAATTTCATTGATAATTACTTTCACAATACAACTTCATTACTTCACATACCTATAAAGTCGATACGATCTTTGTTACTTCCTACCCCTTTGAACATTTTCATTCTGTAGTAGCGATCGCCTCACAGAAGAAAAAAAAGTTGAAATAGATTCCTAAACAATTTGTTCTTTCCTTATGTATTTGCTCTTTCAGTATTGGCGAGGCAAGTCTTGAATATAGTTTCATGAAAGGAATTACCATAACTCAATATTATCACTTCGGAAAGGCTCTTGGGTTATCTTACCGCACACTGGACAGCATCAAGTTCCGATGCTACAGGGACATGAAAGCTGATGTACCGGGTAGCAGTATCATCGAAAGAACAGCTTTGCGAATGGTTGGCGTCTGGAGGTCATTTCATGTTCCAGATTCAAGAGCTGATGAATATCTAGATGAAATATGGAAATCTGTCAATGATGCACTGTCTTCAGGTATTATGCAATTGGCGGCAAAGCTTCTTCTAAGATGGGGGTGCACCAGCAGATAAGGGAATTTTCTAGAAAAAGGGGCACCTACTACGCGAACAAAATACAATCTTTAGACATTGCATGTACCCCAACATTAGAATCGATACATTATCAAAATTACAAAATTAATGAAAAGGGGCACCTATCACATATGAAAACGGGCACTTATGAGAAGGGGTAAGGAGCACTTACTATAACAACGGGACACTTATCTGAAGTAAAGAGGGATACATTTCGTACATACAAATTGGCACTTTGAGGGTACTTGATAAAGGGGAGGGGGCAAGGGACTGAGCCCCCTCCCCTGGAGCGCCCTCTCTGTAATATGCACTTACAAGTATACCTAAAGGGACACAAATTCTCATCAGAAAGGGTTGTCGCACACCTCCAAAAAGATACCGAAAATCCTTATTTCCTAAAATTTGGTTTCAAAACGCTAAATTGTGCTCAACCTTAAAACAATTCCATCTATTAATTGAATGATAAATATGTATGGTCATTAACAGTGGTGGAATTTAAGTGCTTGCCACATGCGCCTTTTCTCTAGATTCGTCACTGAAAATAATTGTACAGTAATGTATATAACAAGACAACTGTGGCTTATCGTTCTTTCCTACCGCAGAACTATCCTCGAGTACCGCGAGGAAAAGGAGCCAACCTGAGGTATTTATTTATAGTTTTTTAAATGCCGAAAAGTGTGTGTGTGGGGGGGGGGGGGGGGGGGGTAAGAGGACACTTTTTTTTTCTCGAAATTTGAAAATTTGACATTTTATCCGTTTTTTGGGGGAAGGGTAAGGTCACCTTTTTTTAGGTCAGCCATTTCATTTTTTTAATTAAAAAAAATAAAAAATCAAGGGGGGGGGGTTAACACCAACCCCCTCCCACCCTGTGTACGCGTCTGCTACTTATAATCAATATCATCTGATCATACACCTAGCAATGACTACGTTCGTACAGTTATTTTGTTTTCTTTAGTCGTTGTTTTATAAGTTTTTAATGTGGAAGGTGGGGGGGGGGGGGCATTGTGTCTGTGTTTCATTTTTACCTCTCGGGTGGCTGGAGTGACAGTACATTCATAATGTAGAATTGTATATTTAATGCAACCAATCTCTCTTATAATTAGATCCCAAGACGACAAAGCGGAAGGTTGATTCGCAGACTGATCATCACGGACCATGATAACATATTGTGGGAGCGAAAGACGCGGAAACTGAGACCAAGGCCTACAATAATGCCATCCTTACTAGGGTATTTTCCTACACTTGTCATACGAATATATGTCGTTTTTTTCAAATAGACATTCAGTGGAATATACACTGTACGTAGGCCTATGTATAGCCTATATATTTATTCATACCTATTCGCAAGCTGTTTGCAAAACTTCCTGTGAATACTTTTAGGGAATATCTATCTACGTCTAAAGAATATTTTGTGTGTTTCTGACGATATTTTTACTCCTGGGGGGGGGGGGGGGGGGGGGAGGAGGTTTTTCGTTTTACATAAATAGTACATTTCATTTCTGACTTCATTGTTTCATCGTCTAACTTTTGTTCATGTTAAAATGAAATTGGAGTTTCTGAAATTCAACCAAATATTTAGTCTAATTTAAAGATTAAACAATGTTATTTGTAATATCTATTTCAGAATACCGAAGCATCAGGATGTGAAGGGGAAGCCACAGTCAGTAAACGGAATAAGTAGAGAAATATCCGAAGATGGGTCAGGTTTGATTCGCTTAGAGAATTATCAAGTTGAGGTGCACATTCCAGGAAACATCCCCTACAGCATAGATGATGTCACTGTACAAACCATAGATTTGCCTCCTCCCGAATTGGTCCTGAAAGATGACGAAGCCATTATCTCTGTCGGCCTTGATATTTCACCTTCCAATGCATCATTTGACACGCCAGTGAAAGTGACAATGCCTCATTGTGCTGTATTCACCGAGCCAGGGGCAGCACAAATCATCATGTACCATCGCCCAAATAGTAAAAGCAGTCTTTTTTACAATTTCAATCTCTCTTATATTACCTAAAAAGCTAATCAAAGTGCAATTAAAACTAATTCAGAGATCAAGAGAATTTGTTTTCATTTATTGATATTTATGTCTGTCGCGAAGAAATTCATTTGCAAAAACTGTTATTATATTTGTGCTATTTACAGCTTTTCATGAAGTGGTTCTGAGAATATGATTTATTATTGATAGATAAATTGTTTACTTCTCAGACATTCATTGATCAATTTAATAAGTCATAGAGAAGATAATTAACGTTATCTAAAGTACGAAGACCACATAATATTGTCATAATCGTTTCATTAAAAGAGATAAGAAAAACTGTTCGAACTTTATGGGCAATGTTGTAAATAGTATCACATATAATATATACCGAATTAAATATTCAATACTTTTGGGAGATGTACAATTAATTGGGATAAAGAATGACGATAAATAATATTCCAAACGAATCCGAAAATGGATTGATAACATCCATCAAAATTGTGAAGGAACTGTTTTGACAATTGTACTGACACACGTTTGAAGATACAGGATATCTGAAGTGACTACATGACTTAAATAAAAAATAGTTAGTACATGATGATGAGTAAAAGAAGAAAAAATTGCTCTCAACAGATTCAGCACAGTTCTCAACGATTGCATCTACCGACGATGTCCCAAGATGCTATGTAAGGCACAGACATCTTGATCTATACCTAGATCACTTCTCTGAATGGTGGATCGTCGCCATTGTCAAAGAATACTTCATCGGGAAACTTTTCATCTTTACGCCATTCGTCCCATTGCAGACACCCCGACTCGACCAGCATGTTTTGCACCTCACCATAAGGGATGAAATAGGCAACCAGGCAAAGGTGTTATGATATTCTTATTCTTCAAGTAATTTAAACAAACTCATGATCTGGGGGCAGGGGACATCCATGTTATATTGGTAAATGTATTAATTTCATTACAAAAATGCCACTTCTCTGCAAGGGTTTGCTCGAATCGTTGGCTAATGGCTACACGCGCAATTTTCAACCACCATGTTTGTTCTTTATACTTACATTATTACCTTATAAAACAAGTATGACAACAGTTACTGTTATTTTTTGTCAATTATGTGAACAAGCAAAATTAACTTGAAACATATGTGTATTTTCATGTATGGAAAGGCACAAGATCTAAACGGATACAAAGCCGCACTTGGAGGAAGGCAGTTCTTTATCAAATGGCGTTCGGGAGAACTAACGATCATTTCTCAACATAGCGACACGAGCATAGAAGACTTAACAGAGGTAAATTATAAAGTCTTTATAGTTCCAATTTGTCGTGTACAGCTTCTGTTTCGCCAAGGTAAGCTATTCCCTTTAATTAGAGATATGAGCATATATTATTTCAAGGGATGAACATGATGAGGGAATCAATAAGGCTATCAATTATATTACAGGGAGATGGTCGTCAGTTTTCATGTGCAGTAGGTCATAAATCTGTGAAACGAGACTAAGTGGAAATACTATTAATTGGTGCACAATTTAAGTCTCGCACATAGCAAGCCATGGTCCAACCAAGAATGTAAGCTAATGACGTTTCTATATGGGCGATTGGATGAAATTGCATAGCATAACATGAGGCCTGTCACAAAGCTGAGCTAGGGTAACACCTGTTACTGGGTAATGAGGACGAGGACGCTATGTAACGTGAAGGCCACATAGGGATCTGCTTCTCAAACGCTTTCGTATTAAACACTCATTAAAGGCCTGGTCACACAGAGGGGACGCATGGGGGACGCACGGCCAACGCATTAGAAATTTGGAATTTTGGCCAGTGCGTTGTCGTTCGCTAGGCGTGCGTCATCATTCGTTACTCGTTCGTCGAGCGCGCTGGACCCACGCTATGCATTCGTCGTCATTCGCGGAGCTCGACGCATGAATGTACACGCCAAAGGCACGCCAGACATGCGCGGAGCGCGCTAGACCAGCGCCAGACATACGCGGAGCACACGCCCTGTATACGCACAGCGCGCTAGCTACACGCTGTGCATATTGTGTCAGCTCGCTAGCTTTTCCAAAATCATGACAAAAGTTAGGCACAGGGCCTTTTCCGATTTCCAGTGCGCGGGCCGTGCGTCGTCTATGTGTGACCACTTCTGTTGAGAAGGCGGTGCATGCGTGGACCAGTCGTCCAGCGCGCTAGCAACACGCTGTGCATTCGTGGAAGTTGTTATCATGTGCGCTCTGTGTACGGTCTGTATGCGCACTGTATGCGCCCTGTATGCGCTCAGCGCGCTAGCAAAACGCTATGCTTTTGGTGTCAGCTCCCGGTAGCTTCGACAAAAGTTGGGCGCACGACAACGCACTGGCCAAAATTGCAAATTTCCGATGCGCTGGCCGTGCGTTCCCCATGCGTCCCCTCTGTGTGACCGGGCCCTAAGGGAGCGCCGAGGATGCATAAATGAAATCTTACATCTTAATTTCTTGGTTGTGCCATTGTTGGTGAGAGAGGCTGTAACGCGTACACATCTGCGCGCAATGTATTGTTAAATTTCTAAGAAATTGAAGAAATATAATTTATGTTCTTTACTCGGTGGCATAACAACGAGGGGATTAGGCAACCTCCACCCCCCCCTCCCCCCACCTCCCCCCACCTCGAATTGAATAAATTGATAAGATTGAAATGAAATTCATAAATAACTTTAAAAAATAAAAGTTTATGAAATTTTTGGTAATTGAAATAGCAATTTGGAGAGAAGCTCGCAATGCATTATACGTCACATTGTTACAAATTCCTTTGGGGATGATTGTGCTCGGGGGTAGTTGTCCTCGGGGGGTAATTGTCCACATGGGTAGTTGTCCTTGGGGGTAATTGTCCTCGGGGGTAGTTGTCCTCGGGGGTAGTTGTCCTCGGGGGGTAGTTGTCCTCAGGGGGTAATTGTCCTAAGGGGGTAATTGTCCTAGGGGGGTAATTGTCCTCGGGGGGTAAATGTCCGGAGGGTAATTTTCCTGGGGGTAATTGTCCTTGGAGGTAATTGTCCTCAGGGGGTTAATGTCCGGAGGGTAATTTTCCGGGGGGTGATTGTCCTTCGGGGGTAGTTTTCTAGGGGTGATTGCCCAGGGGGTAGTTGTCCTGATACGTCTATATTACACCATACCACAGACACTGATAACACATAGGGCCATGCATCTCAGATTTAACATTGTTAAACGATGCCTAACCGCATATGCATACCTACTACAGATTCTTTTTATACAAAAACTCGGTGATATTATAAACTTTATTTTTACAGGTTCTAGTCGAAAAGTCTTTCTATTATGTGTCGGAGAACGATGTATCGTTTACTGTGGACACAAGTTCAACCAGTGGCAAGTCAGTGATAATCACGTACATCTTGAGTCAAAGCGAGGTAATGAAGAAAATGAGATTCACAATGCGATTACAAGGTAACTATTAGCAGGAGAGTCCGTAGTTTCTCACAATAACTGATACATTCCAATTCAATATCTTCCAAGTCATTGTTAGAGAAACGTAGAATAGCTGAGTAATCGGCAACCAAGTCATATAATGAGTTTGTATCTCAATGTCAAGGAAATTCTAAAATATTTGACTGGAATATTTGAAGCAAATCCAAAATTGCAAATGTAATATCACCATTTGAGCCCGGGTAGGAGAGAATTCAATTAAATTCAATTACTATTCGAAATAAAGAGTCAATATGATTGTTAACATGCAAATAATTAATGACATACACAAGAATGGAAGATAAAACGGATGAATAGGACAAGGGAAAAGGGAGATAATTAAGAGAGTGGGAGCATGTTTTTCAGCAATATAATATCCATTCAGATAAAACATGTATGTTTTCCACTCGTGTATTAAAAAAATAGTTCCTCCAAAACATAAACGATTTTAATGTATACCAATCTTTTTCGACATTAACCAGAAGAAGGGATGCCAAGCAGCGAAATTGAAAATGAGGTAAAAGATGCTCACATTGGGAAATTATCGAGGCGTCTCAATCCCGATCTCTTCTACGATCTTCACGTTGCCCTCGGTATCGAATACTGCATCGCAGAAGGTATCAAGAGAAAGACGAGTGATTCGCCTCAACAATTCGAGTATCTCCTACAAAAGTGGAATGCTGGATCAACACGAACTTTGGCAGATTTGAATAATGCTCTCGAAGAAGCAGGTGCAGGAAGTCTCGTATCCAGGTATAGTACAATTCAATTCAACCAATTCAGAACTTTATTTTAGACTCAGCTGTACAAGGCAGAGGTCCATAAAACATATTTTACATATAGATAGGGAGAAGAGCTGAGTATGAACACGATGAGTATAATAACAACAAATCGTACAAATACTAAAGAGTATAACAAACTAAACTATACTAGTCTACGTATATACAATGTAACTGTAATATGTAACCTGTATCTGTAAAATTGATAACAGAAGGCCTATAGCAATCTAACTCTAAGCTGTACCTGTAACTTCAAGATTAAAATAAATATATGTATAACAAAATGAAGTTGTAACTTAATTGTAACAATCTCTGCTCAACTAACTAGAACAATATACTAATAATAGATAACTAGATATTATAACAAGCAACAAGGACTAAGGACTATACTGCAACCATGAGTACACCATCTACTGAAAACTAATCATGGTTATTCAACTCGACGCCTCGTTGAATAGAATGTTAATCTTTCAACTCATGAACATATTCGCACTATTGAACTCATAACCATTCATTATTTGTATACTCTTCAACGCTTTTTTTTTGGTCACTGTTTGATCTATTAGTGACTTTCCCATCCTCCGATATAACAAAATTTACTTCCGGTGAGGGGGTAAGCCTAATTAGCAATATCATTCAGGTGGGAGTTCCATTTTGCCATTTGTAGGTTTATTTGTATTTTGTTTTTGTTTAATTGTTTGTCATTGCATTTTGTTTTTATAGCGCCTAGAGACTTCGGTGGTAGGCGCTTTATATGCACCGTTTTTTATTATTATTATTATCATTATTATTTTTATCAAAAGTGGTTGCTATTAGTCAATATTGCAATGATATAACGTCTATATAGTTTATAGTTGTATTATAAATAATTTAAGTTTGACACATGACGAACAGCATTTCAATCGATAAAATGGGTAACATATTGGTTGGAAAGTAGTAGTCGGTATAAAAAACAAATGTTTCTTTTTTTATTATTACAGAATTCCTGGACTCGAAGGGGATCAAGGTAAGAATCTGCCTAAAATTTGTAAACGTTTAATATCCGTCAGAGACTGCGCTCTAAAAAGTTGACGAATACAAGATACAAGATACAAGATACAACATATTTTATTTGCAAACTTTGCAAACAAGTTACATAGAAAATTGTTTTCCACTGGCGTTACAGTCATATTCAACAAAATACATAATCACAAGAAATAAATACATCACGTTTATAGAATGAAATAGATGAAATAAGGAACGAATACATGCAAAAGATAATGAAGCGACAAAAATGGTCATTGGTACATGTACTTCAAATCATGAGTTTTAGAATTAAGCCTTGGTCATTGGTATTTCAAATCAGACAATTAATTTCCGACGCAGGAGTTTAACGTTTAACCTGTGAGTTGAATTTATGAACAGAGTCGGGTACAAATGAATATCTGAATATCCATCAGACATGTCGCTTAGAATTAAATAAAAAAAGGCAAATGGTGTTATGGTGTGATAGGAAAGAATAAGCACAAACTTTATTCTCAATATTAAAGCGAATCAGGTCTATTTGTGAAAAATGACACTGATTCTTATTGCTCTATCCTAGTAAAAACATTTTATAAAATTCGTAATCTTAAGAAGACATTCCCCTCGACCCATCACTACTTATAACTGAAAACCTGCTTTTGCATACAATTTTACTTCTCATTTTCCATGGTAAATTTGAAGATGTACATGTTTACTACTGGTAAGTGTCTTTTAGTTTAACCGCGCAACCCTATAATATTTTTTATTTCAGGAAGCGACACGATTCCTACAACACCATGTCCTATGTATGAAACAGCAACACCGTGAGTTTATTTCTACCTCTTCTTTTCACTATAAAGCTTTCATCTCCATATTTACCGTAGTCTATTTCGCACCAACATTGAGGCATAAGAACTAGATCATGCACTTTGAAGTTATGTCTTTCATCAACATAATTATCAAGGAAGGGTTACGGTATACTGACTTTGTTTTTTTGTTGCTCTTTCCCAATCTTAACGTACAAATGATTTTCAAATTATTTCTTTACTCTTATTATCACTTTTATTTTACTAGACTATGCATTTCGGCAGTCATCATCCTTATATAATGATGTTGTTTTTAATTGTTAAGTATTGTATAACATTGCCAATTATTGTATTGCGATCGATTCATGAAAATTAACTGTTGAAGTTATTAGTTTCAGAGATCTTTTTTTAAATGTGTATATAATGCTTTCTATCTATCTCTTTCTTCCTTCCCTCTCTCTCAAATACAAAGTTCCAAAGATGAAATCGAAGTGAACGATTATCACATCTTGAAAATATCAAAGCTTCTTCCTGTGAATAAGTTCTCTGCACTTCACGTTAAATTGGATATTGACTACAACATCGCCCATAATATTAATACAGAGACGCACCATGTAGTCGAGCAGTACATACATCTACTCCAGAAGTGGAAAGATAAATCACCGAGGACTTTAAAGCAGTTGAAAGAGATCCTCGTACAGATCGATCTAGGGGGTCTCTTAAACAAGCTTAAAAACGAGTCGTAGTACGACCGTTCACTGTGCAAGTGGTCATCTTAATATAGTTCAGTATTTGATTGACCAGGGAGCACAATTTGAGAAGGCGGATTCTAAAATAGCTCCAATTATTAAATCTATATCCACCAAATCATGCGAAATCATCCATCGTTATAATGCATTTGGATAATAAATATACAGTCAGATACCCCTTGCGAAAAGTTTAAAACTGCAGTGTATACATTTTTTAAAATAAATTTATTAGAAACACAAGCCTTACAGCAATGATAGACTATACATTCTGTGATATGTGTATCACTAATGAACATTTATTTTATAACAGCATTGTAGCATACTCAAGCTAATGTGTAAATTGGTGTCAACAAAAGTGAGGACACCTCAATTTTGTATGTAGATTGTCGATGTCATCCTGAACGAAGAATGATAATTCTCTTTGACGAGAGCTTGGTCAAAAACTGTATTTCAGAATGACAGTAATCAGTAGTCTAAGCAGAAAACGCCTTTCTGAAAAAGTTAAAGGTGAATGCAATTGGGAGTTATTTGTCAACCTACAAAAACCCACTGAAGCTCATCCTTTTCGGCCATTTTATAACAAGGAAACTGAAGGAAGAAAACAAAAATCAAACTTTTAACCTCTCTGAAAAATTGTTACGGATAAGCGGAAACAAGTTTAAGAGCATAATCAATGCAATCAAAGACAGTAGTAATATTGTTCAACTCCATTCCTAGCATGCTGACAAATAACTGATAGACAGTTTTGACAGTATTCTATTCAAATGTGATATAATGCAGGGTATATATTGTTTCTATATATATATATATATACATATATATAATATATAATTTTTACACTTAAGAAAATAGGTGGTATAGTCAGCTGCAGTTGGTAGAGAAGCCATCTTCACTTCTCTTGAACAGGTATTCAGAGTGCAGAATATTTAATCCCAAATAACGTATAATAAGGTAAAATAATCTTTAAGCTATGGAATCTTCTTTAAGGTTTCACCCGATGCCTTGAATTATAATAGTTTCTAGATAATAACGTATTCTTATATCACTTCTTATCAAGCTCCCAATCAATGTCTCTTCTAACATAATCTTTCAAGAGACCCTGATGTCTTTCAATATGACCAAAATATTTTGCCTTTCTTTCTTCAACTATTCTTATATGCACATTTTGTATGTAGGACCTACATACCGTAAATAAACTTTTTAATTTGAACTCTGGAATTAATATTATAATGTAAAATCTTGCTTGGAAAATATGTGAAATTAGATAGATTGCAATGCACTTCACGTCTAGAACCTCTGCATGTTCTGCTAGCCTGTTGCTCTCATCCCTTCGACTCATTCTGTTTGTATCATTGATAATATAGCGCATATCAGAAAGATGTCGCTATAGCTAAGCCAAGTAATGGAGAGGAACAAATATTGAGAAGGGTAAGATACGCTCAGCATGGTTCTCTATTAAGTCATCAGTTGACATATTATACATTTTTTCTAAAAATTAAATATTTAAGACGTGATTTAAAGTTTTCAACTGTATCACAAATTTGTATGTTTTCTGAAAATGTATTCCAAAGCTCTTTCTTGCCGGTTTCCTCATTTGTGTGTGTGTATATATATATATATATATATATATATATATATATATATTTATATCATTGTATTTTGTGTTTATCTTTTGTTTTGTTGTTTGTATTTTCTTTACATATCTGTAAATATCAATGTTATCATTATGTATATTTTTATATGACGAATGGAATAAAATGAAATAAAAATGAAAACCCAATGCGAAAATGAAATTGTATGTGTATATTTCAAAAAAATGATTTCCGTCTTTTGTCTGTTAACATTTGGAAATTAACTCTATGAAGAATACATTTTCTTTCTTTTTTAATTCAATACATGTACATGTTAAGGGAAGTAAAAACAAGAAGAAAAAAGGGGATTTAGAGTTACCCGTAATCATTTAGTCGCAATAACACCTCTAAGATTATGGCGCAAGATCCTACTACAAAGTACCAATGTTTGTCATTTATAATCGTAATTAAAGTAGAATCTGCGGAATGATTTATCAAATGTAACGAAAAATAAGGACCTCCTGCCATTAAGCAAATTGTCATCAGGGAGACCATATGACGTCACAATTCCTGTAAGATAGTTCTGTTCATGGATACTATACAAGGTGGATGACCTCACAAACAGTAAGTGAAAACGGGCGTCTCTTTGCCTTGCTCTCTCTCTCTCTCACACACATAGACACACACACACCTCGAAAAATGAAGTGAGTATGTTTCCGTAATGGCCTGCCCAAACCCTTCGCATACTGAAACCTAGTGATCCCTGTATGAGGCCTATGGGAATTAGAGAATGCAGAAGCCAATAGGTTAAATGAACCAATTATATTTTGGAGGCTTAAGCATATTATTTTTTTAAATAATAAAAAAGACCCATGTTGACTGTCCAGGGCCAAATTTCATATTGCTGCTGAACCTCTCTCCCTCTATCATGCTTTCTCTCTCCCTCACTCCTCCCTTCCTTCCTCTCTCTCTCTCTCTATCTCTTTTTTTCTCTATCTCTCCCTCTTTCTCTAGCTCTCTTTTTCTCTATCTCTCCCTCTTTCTCTATCTCTCTTTTTCTCTATCTCTCTCTTTCTCTATCTCTCCCTCTTTCTCTATCTCTCCCCCTTTCTCTATCCCTCTCTTTCATTTAAAGGATGTCACAATCTACATCACACCGGGCGTCAAACCGAGAGCCAACATGCTGAGGGAGATCATCGAGTGTGCGGGGGGCAAGCTCGCCCCCTCCCGCCCCTCCCTCATGAAGATCAGTCACATCCAAAGCGCCCTCGGAAAGGGGTCCTTCGTAGTGATCAGCTCCCCCTCGGATATGCCCTCATGTAGAGATTTCTTCACGCACAACATTGGTAACTTGTACAGGCCTGAAAATTACCCAATTTGTTTTCTTCCTGATTTTTGTTCTTCTTTCTTTTTTTCCTTTTTTTTTCTTTCCCCCCCCCCCCCCCCGATTTTTCCCGATTTTTTTTTTCTCCAGATTTTCTTTCTCAGAAGGGGGGAATATTTGTCAGATGCATTTTTCCCCCCTCAAATCCTTCTTTTTGTTTTACTCAAGGGAGGGGGGGGGGGGGAGGGGGGGGGGGGGGGGGAGGGATTGAGAAAAAAAAAAGTTTTTTGTTTTTTGTTTAGTGCTCACTATCACCCCTGTAAGTGGTACTTGGTGAAAATGGCTGTGATATTGATGAGGCATGATGACCCTTTGGTAAAGCTTTAATCCTCATTACCAAGTCTCTCGGAAAGGACTTTGGTAAGTGCTACTGGTTAAAAAGGCTTGTGGCATTGAGGAGGCACGATGGCTCAGTGGTAGAGCAGTGTTCTCATTCGTAACTGGGAGGGCCTGGGTTCAAAACCAAGTCAATGCGCTCTTCCCCTTTGGTAAGGATTTAATCCTCATTACCAAGTCACTTGGAAGAAACTTAAAACCGTCTTACTTAAAGGCAGGTAATGCAATCATCGGACATTATCACATTGGATGTTTGTCAATTGAGAACTGAAGTGCTAACGTCATATTCAATCGTCGTCCAGGAGGGTGTTTCACAAAGCCTTTTTCCGATGACAAATGACAAATATCAGTGACAAATCTGCTGATAACCAATTAGAAGCAAGGATTTCAGTAGCTTATAACAAAAACTGTCATTTGTCACTGATGACAAGTTTTGTGAAACGGGGCCCAGGAGTAGTAGGAATAGTAAGACGATTAGATGTAGTGTCATTATTGTTGTTGTTGTTGTTGTTGTTGTTGTTGTTGTTGTGATGATATATTATGCACTTATCCCTTTTGAAGATTTGTCAAAACCCTCTTTATTTTTCTTTTCCCTTGCAGATGTCCACAACGCTGAGTTTGTTCTGACTGGGGTTCTGAGACAGCAGCTGGACTATAAATCATATCCTTTGAATTGAATTATTTGTGACTTTTTACCATCACACCAGGGGGGTGTTTCACAAAGATCCTAGGTTGAACTTATCTCTAAGTCGGATTTCACAATTATGGAGAGCCATTTGTAGCCTTAAAATAAAATATATTCAAAAGTGAAAATTCAAGTATTTTTGAATTTCTATACATTCCACATCAAGAACATGAAATCTCCCATGATAATAGAAAATATGAATGATTTGAATCAACATTTGATGCCTTTTTAAATAACTCTTACAAAATATTTGTGAGGATGTTAAAGGCATTCCATAATTGTTAAGTCCAACTTAGAGATAAGTTCAACCTAGGATCTTTGTGAAACACCCCCATGGGCTCTGTTTCATAAAACTTACCATTGATGATAACTTTGCCATCAATGGTAACTACCATGGAAACCTTGATTTTGATTGGCTGTTGATCTTGTTACCATGGTAGTTACCATTGATGGCAAAGTTACCATCAAAGGTAAGTTTTATGCAACGGGCCCAGGGCTCTGTTTTATAAAACTTGTTGTCAATATCATCTGTCATATATGACAAATCTGCTCATTGCCACCCACATTGCCACCCACATGTAAGGATTTTGGTAGCTTATAACAATTATTCTTTCTTGTTATTGATAACAAGTTTTATCATTCAGGACCCTAGACAGAATCTCAGTTTACAATGAAAAGGCACACATACTGTTCAGTGTTGGAAATATGATTTTAACGAGTTGTCATACTTAGAATTTGATGAGCATTTGTAATATCTTTCAATGATTTTTATATGTAAATCATGTGCAATTCAGCAATGTTGCTGCAAATCTTGATTCTCTTAAATAAACAATCAATGAATTAATGGAATATGATCCATTTCTCTGACTGATTTTGAGACAAACATAATTGGAACTCATCAAAAAGTTTCATGAATCTCAGAAAATCACATGTATTGCAGTAGCTTATATCAAATATTGATAACTTTTGTATTTATTACAAATTTAATGAAATAGGGCACAGATAAAGTTAAGATTACAACTTATTTACAGGTTTATTGAGTTCAATGTTCCATTTAGATTAATTTAGATTTTAGGAATATGTAACTTTCTAGTACACATGTATATTGTCCTTGACCTAGCATTACATTTAGATTTGATCCTCGCATCTAAAGATGATCTGACCGAGACCTCGTCATAGAAGATCTAGACCAGCTGCAGGTCCATCACCTGGAGTTAGCCCAGCCTTCTACTCAGCTGTGAAGATCTAGATTTGGTCTAGGCCTTGGTGTAGTATCCCTGGACCACCTGCAGACTAACTATTACACTCATTGAGAGATGGTCTAGCATTCATCACAGTAAACCAGGACTATCTGAAGACCAATTACCATGTAGTTTGACTAGACTTTCATGCAGAAAATCGCAATGAAAATGGTCTAAAGCTGATTGCAAAAGACTAGGACCAGTCACTATGCCAGCCACTATAGCGTCATCCCAATTTTGCACTCAATAGTTAGACCTAACACAAGCTTGTTCATGGCATTTTAATCCTCCTCGTTCAAAAAACACAAAAAGGCCTAAAAAGAAAAGGGGTAGGGGCCCTTTCCATTATTCCACTCTAGTATTGTTCTGCTATTCACTTATTTGTTTGTCTTTACTTCATGAAATTGCTAGTTGTATTCAATAAAGCTTTTATGTATACATGTATTTACAGTATATGTTATCATGTTCTTCATAAACATGTATATAATCTTAAAGGTTTGTTCAGATAAGGCACGGTGAACCATGTAAATGATTGGCAACTGCGTGCAACAAAAGACTTGTGCATATTCACCGAGCTCTTTGTGATAACATAACGAAGTGTGAAGCTATTCCTCTTTACGACGTAAATCAAAGAACAACAATACAGTTTTGGCGCTTCACACCTTAACAAGTCTTTAGTGACATGAATTCCTTTGTATGGTGCTATTCATGTTTTATCGTTGCAATTAAAAGATTGTCTTTTCTTGAAGTTGTTATCAACCTTATCCTTGAATCACTTATTCCCAAGTAATGATTTCAGGATAAAGTAATAATTTGTGATTCAAATCATTGTATCATATATAAAGAGTGGCTAACCCATATACCTTTAAGTAGAGTTGACAGCTTTCAGGCTCAGAACGGACTACATTATATCAAGCATTTTGATCAATTTTGCATCACAGCTTTATACAGGTAGTTCTGCTCAAAAAATGCACTAAGCATAGTTCTGTGTGTTGCAGGAGTATACGCTTACGCCATTGCGCCATTTTCTGTTTTTCTGTGGCATTTTTTTAGGTCGTTTAACTTGTTCTGTGTAAACGTGCGTTCAGATATGCCACAGTAAACTTCCATGGGTTTTGTTTGTTTTGTTTTAATGACATTTACTGTCGACACTTCACATTTCTGTTTTCAAATTGCAGAGCTTACCAAATAATTGAAGGAACTTTGTTGCATGCAGTTGCCATTAATGTAAATGTAAAGAGTACACAAAGCTTATATGAGGTTGCTTATGCTACTGTATAATATGTGAATAACTTTATATATAATGTAAATATATAAGATGTTTTCTAATGATCTTTTTATGATTGTACTAGAATTTAGTGAATAAATATCAATAAATCATGCTGAATTGTACAATGTATTTATCATTTTGTTTCATGTCGAAAATAAGAGTTACAACACATAGTCCTTTGTAAAAAAATGAATTCATCTATTGTTCTTTCCACCAGGGTAGCCCCCCCCCCCCCACCCCCTTCTGTTAAAAAAACTGGTTCCCCCTATCATTTCATGTATTCCAAAGTTAAACTGTCGACTGCAGGTGCACAAAAGCAAACCAAAACTAATATTAGAGGAAGAACTTGCACAAAAACACCAAGCCTCCAAAATATTATTGATTCATTTAACCAATTGACTTCTGAATTCTCTAATTCTCATAGGCCTAATACAGGGGTCTTTAGGTTCCTGTATGTGAAGGATTAGGGCAGGCCATTACAGAAACAAACTGACTTTATTTGTCTAGGTGGGCGTGTCTGTGTGGGTGCCTGGGTGTGTGTGGTGTTAGTGCGTGTGCTTTGTTGTTTGTGAGCTATGGAACGATATAGGAGAAATAAGAGAAAAAATAATTCAAAGTTATAGACAGAATTTAATAAGATATATTTAGTAAAGAGAGAAACAAAGAGGAGCAGGTGGTCACATGAAGACTTTCATGCCATTATTCTACCTCCCTTTACCCATTTACTACTACTACTACTACTACTACTACTACTACTGCTACTGCTACTACTACTACTACTACTGCTACTACTACTACTACTACTACTGCTACTGCTACTGCTACTACTGCTAATACTGCTACTACTGCTACTACTGCTACTACTGCTACTACTACTTCTACTACTACTATAATACAACTACTACTGCTTCTACTTCTACCTTTTCTTCTTTGTCTTCTTCTTCATCCTCTCATAACAATAAGAATGTATTTATTTATTTGAAACTGTTTATTTGATTAGAAATCATTCGGGACCAGATGGTCGAAGTGCAAATTCTTCAACAATCAGAACAGATATAATGAATAGATAAATTAATAATGATACATTAATCCCGGGTAACCATACAAGCTCATCAAGATACAGAAGCATGTAATAAGCCTAAGGGTCACAATAGAAGAAAAGAAGAAGAAAAAGAAGAAGAAGAAGAAGAAGAAGAAGAAGAAGAAGAAGAAGAAGAAGGAGAAGGAGAAGAAGAAGAAGAAGAAGAAGAAGAAGAAGAAGAAGAAGAAGGAGAAGAAGAAGAAGAAGAAGAAGAAGAAGAAAAAGAAGGAAAAAAAGATGAAGAAGGAGATGATGATGATGAAGAAGAAGAAGCTGAAGTGACCGGAACTCGTAAATATTTAACTTAGTTCCGCTATTAAAATTATATCTTTAATAACGCCTTCCTGACTCTCTGTTTCTGTTTGACAACACGAGTTTTCTTTGAAATACATGTATGTATCTGGGAAACACACACGAATGAATGAGGTCAGATTATTTTCTAAATAACAAAAGAGAGAGAGAGCGCGAATTAGAATGGTGTTATGAAAATACTAGAGTGAGAGAGAAAGGTGAGTCAGGGAGAGAGAGAGAGAGCGATACTAGGGACTTTTAGATTGAGTGGAGGAGAACACGACGAACGCCGATTGATCATGCGTGTCAACGTACTCAACTGCCCATGTTGACTACAATTAGAAATCTTTTAGATTGCACTCGACGATAAACATGCATGCAGCCAGGAAGTAACACTATGAATATGTCGGACAAAGAAAGAGGACAAAATATCCCGGCCCCCCACTCAGTGTTATTTAGGGTACGCATATGCTCGTACCCTCTTTTTGAAAGCACCCCTATCTGAGGACTGTCAACATTTCCGAACACCCCTTTCGCGGGCTTTTCGCGGGCTTTTCCTGCCTTGGAGACCCCCTTAAATCAAGAAAAATGCTCAATGAACCCCCCCCCCCCTAAATTCGGAATAATTTCTCAGGAGTCCAAAGAGATGAGAGAAAAAAAGAAAAACACCCCCTTTTTAAAGAAATCTCCGGGTGAAAAGTCAAATACACCCCTTTTTTTACAATTCTCGGGCCGGACTTTGTCGCACGAAAAGTACCCCTTTACCGGACATTTTGGCAACACGCATGCGGTCATTCCGACCTCTGAGTGGGGGGGGGGGGGGGGGTGGGGGGGCCGGGCAAAATATACAGTTCCTTATTCTACTCTCAACAATAGACCATTTTCGTAATGTAACCAAATTTAATGCACACGTCTTTGTGAAGTGCCTCACTAAAAATTATTTCATTCACCTGATAATAATAATAGTAATTCAATAGTCAGAATGCAAACTACATATATCAAGTGTTGCTAGGTAGGTCAAGCCATAAAGTTTGTCTAACCTGGCAACAACTAATGTACGCAGTTTGGATTATGTCTATTGAAATACTTCACAAATACTTATGCAATAAATTTGGTTACATTACGAAAATGGCCTATTAATTGCTGTGGTAGAACATCCCTTCACTGCTATTATGTGAAAATGTGTAGAACAGGTACATATGCATGTGACACCTGTTCTACACATTTTTACATAATAGCAGGGAAGGGATGTTCCTTTGTCTACCTGAGGCGAGGAACTGTATATTTTATGCGCAAGCGGGATATACTAGTACCGTACTAGATTTAGGAAAATCAAGGTTGACCCATTCTCGATCGCCGACTGAATGAGACGACGTGACGCATGCGCAGTGCCTTAAAATGACGTCACACGTTGCAGTCAAAGCAGTTGACGTGCAAATCTATAAGTCCCTAATATTGGGTGTGGCGGCCTCAATACACACACATCAATGACGTTTTTCATAAGTATTATGAAACAGTGCAGGCTGATACCAGGGGCGGATCCAGCCGGCGACGAGGGAGGCCGGAGCGCAAGTAGGGAACTAATTCGTGAGAAAATATTTAGCGGCGAATCAGCCGGCGAATAAGCTTGGGGAGGGGGCGAGCACTAAAATTGCTCAACAGGGAGCGAAAAGCAAGGGGGTTGTCAGTACTATTTTTTTTTAAAATTGTGATTACATTTGTTTTGTTAACTCTTTTTTTGGCCAGGGGTGGGGCCGGGCACCCCGGGCATCCCCTCCCCCTCCTAGATGCGCCACTGCGCACCCCCAGACCTGCCACTGGCTGATACAGTATTCGGGCGGGGGAGTTGGATGGGGGTCAAAAATTCCGTGTAATCAACTCCCCTCCATGTGTGACGCTGAAATAATATTCACACATTATTTTCATGTCGATCTATTCACAAAGTGCAGCGCGGCTTATCTTTTTTCAATAAATCTGCATCATGTGACAATGGTTCATATTTGTTCCCTCTATTTGCCCATTTCTGCGCGATATGCAAGCATGCGTGAACAGTATTGGCTTTAATTTGTAAAGGCATTCGCGGTGTCAGGTTCGTTTTAGTTTGGATGGTATACATTTAAACGCCATCTTGATTTGTACAAATCACCAGTACATTATCGAATAGTTCGTCTTCAAGCGAAGTTTAAACATCAAAGGACAAGCAATCGAGGAGGTGAACTTTCTTTCGGACTTCTAAATAAGAAGGTAAGAACAGGAAGTGAGCTGGGTCGTTTTGATGGGGGTGTAATTTTATGCCGTAAACACGGAAGTGAAAGAAAAATTGATAAACGATTATGAAACGAGCATAAAACGAGTATGAGACAAACATAAATGGGAATGTAGCGAGTGTGAGTATGAGTATGGATCTACAGGGAAAAAGTGGATAAAACAATAAGCTGGGGCACGTACATATATCATCATGAGAAAGAAATTAAGAAAACAAATTAACTTTGCTAATGTGGAAGGATTGCTTTTTTTTTCTCTCTTTAAAGGAAAAAATATCATTTATATCGATATCCCACCTCCTCTCTCTCTCTCTCTCTCTCTCTCTCCCTCTCTCTCTGTTTCCCCTCTCTCTCTTTCTCTCTCCCTCTCTCTCTGTTTCTCTCTCTCTCCCCCCCTCTCTCTCTCTCTCTCTCTCTCTCCGTCTATACTTTCACCACAAACAGTTTCTTCTGTCTGTCCCGATTTATCTTTCCCACGCTATATCTATATCGGTAACCCCCCTCCTCTGCCTCTCTCTCCCTATATTACAACTCTGTATATATTGTGGAGGGACAGCAGAACCCACCATTATTAATACTATTATTTTGTTGTTGTTATTGTTGTAATAATTATATTTCGTAATACATAGTACATTGTAGTATTATTGTTATCATTATTACCATCATTATTATTTTTGTTATTTTTGTAAATCATTATCATTATTATTCTTATTAGTAGTATTATTAGTATTGGTATTTCCTTTATTATCATCATTATTATTATCATTATTATTATTATTATCATTATTATTATTATTATTATTATTATTATTATTATTATTATTATTATTATTATTATTATTGTTATTATTATTTTACTTGGGCTGTGTTCTACAGGTCATTATTCTGATCAGTATGGCGGCTAACTTCAGCTCTGCAGAAGACATCTGTGAAGGACGGAACTGTGAGGCAATCACAGATGTGACGTACTACGTGAAGAAGCAGAAGAAGCTCTGCGATAACTGCGCCTCCACAGAGGGATGCATCGGAAAAACAAGAAATGGTGGGCTCAATCTATATTGTGTGAAGCATGATAAAGATATTGAATTGTATTGTAAAACGCATGGTGTAGCATTGTGTTATTTATGCGCAATGATAGATCATCAGCAGCCTTGCGTGCAACATGATATAGAGGGCGCGATCATGGAAAGTAGAGCAGAACTAAACATTCTGAAAGAAAAGACAAAGGACAAATTAAAGCTTTGTCGAGTTTATGGAGATCAGATTTGTCAGTGTAAGAAAGACCTTGACACCCATCTACAAGCTTTGAAAGATGAAGTTGATTCGGTAATCAATGAGGCGATCCAAACTGACAAAGCCACAGAGAAGATCGATGCTGCAAAAATCAACCAGGAGATTGATGAGAAGAATACACAACTTCACGAGGAGATTAAAAAAATCGATGAAAAAATTCGAAAGAACGATGAAGAGAGAGAAAAAAGACTTGAACTCAACCGTACAAATGCGGAGTAAAGACGAGAACCAATCGGCAATAAACAGCATGGTCTTCATACAGACATTCAAAACATCGCTGACGAGAAAGAGAAAAGGATTGGTGAGTTGGAGAAATCATGGGCAGATGACACGAAAACCACAGAGAATACAATACAGACACTTGACACAGTAATCGAAGATGATAAAAATGTCGTCAAAGATGGGCACCGTGTGAAGACATCAGTGAGTGATGAATTAAAGAAGCCTCTGAATGAGGGTGAGGTAAAAGAAATCACGGGTACCATATCGGGTGTGAGGTTTGTGAAGGGTGCTGGGAGAGAGAAGTATGATGGGAGGATTGATAGGTATGATGGGGAGTGGAAGCTCATTGATACAATCAATGTCAAAGATAAAATCAAATTCCCGATCATTGTAGGATGCATTAATGAATGCAATGTGATCATCACAAATAACATGTTGCGTGGCATATTTGGCAGGTGGCAAACATACATGTTCGGTATGAACACTAAACATACTCAGAGAGTAAGATCCAATAGTGGTACATCATGTGTTGTCTCCTGTGCATTGCTGAATGATAACAAGATAGTTTGCGGTGAATACAATAAGGGTTGTACAGGGGACAGTTTGACTGGGTGCATCAGTGTGTATGACAGACAATGGAAGCACATCAATTACGTCGCAATACCAAGAAACACAACGATTGATAACACATGGGTGGATGTAGCTGTTGACCAGGATGGGATGATCATTGCTGCTGAGGGATGTCAGTCTAAGATATACGCTATCAACCCAGCTGATGGTAAGATCATGAATACCATCACATGTAAACAGAATATAAGGATGCATGGTGTACTTTCATCAGGTCACATCATCGCTCGACCCTCAACACCAGATCACAGAGTGTTCATCATCGACAGACAGGGTGCTCAAAGGGAAATCACCCACAGTGATGTCATCCGGAATGCCTGCATCGATCCTATGACAGACGACCTCTACGTCGTGACATCAGATGATGAGTGCAAGACGTGTGTAATTGATCAGGTGATGAGTGGGAGTGACATGAAGAAGAGAAGAGTAGCATCATTTCCTCTATCAAGTAGACTGGGTAATGGGGAGGGTCACCTTCGTGCATCTCGCGTTATGATGACGTCATCAGGGAAAATGATTGCTTGCGATGGAAAAAAACACATTCTCGTATTCAAAAAGCTATTGAGCCTATAAAGGCTCGTTCACAATTGACGTGGCAAACCATTGTTTCTTTGTTTTAACAGGTATGTTTTTGTCTTTGTTAACTTCGTATCGTTTCTTTGTTTGTTTACATCTCTTTTTTGTCTCTTTTACTTCTTATGTTTTTGTTTGTTTTTCTGACATAAATGTAGTGCGTTTTTAATTTGTGTATCTTAATAACAAAGACCTCAGTGAGTACGCATATAGGTACTTTGTTGCGCGAAGGTGCCATTCAATTACACATTAAAAAAAAACTCTTCCTCGGTTTATCGCTTTATATCTGAACGAACCATGAACGATTTCGTGTTGCTTCACGCTGACTAAGGCCTGCAGTGGTGGTTGCCTGTGTGATTGTCTACGATTTAAAGTCGATTCGGCTTTTATCCTGACTCGAAGGCTTAAATACACAAAATGCCAGTTGTTAGCCTTCTTATCATGATATATAGAATCTACGACAGGGAGATGATGTTTGCGGATTTCTGTATCTAACATAGGCTAATTGCCATTTCTTCGAAAATAACGAACGAAAAATGAAAAATCTAGCCACATCTCTTTCGTCAAACGGTCAAAGAGTTATAAAAGTGATGAAAGGAACCAAATACAGTAACATTTATCGCTCGAGTCGGTCCCCTGATCAGATCACATGACAAGTTTATGATATTTATTTTGACATTTAATTTATTGATATGTAGGGCCCGTTATGACAAAACCAATGCTAAATAATGACATGAATTGCACGTTGTTGTTTGTTTGTTTGTATTCGCTTTCGTTTTCGTTATATATTATAAATTTTAAATAGCCACATCATACGTTGCATTTTCAAACTGATTTGTATTGGTTTTCGTGTTGTTAAGAAACATTTAAGTCATTTATATGCAGGGCCTGTGCTGACAAAACCAATGTCATTACAATGACGTAAATTGCACGTTTTTGTATATTTGTTTGTCTGTTTATTTAGCTCTTTTGTAATCTATGATAATTTATAAATGGCTGAATTTTTAATAGAAGATGGAAGACTAATCTTTATCAATTTTAATACTTGATGTGTCGTGACAAAGCGATTGCTTTAACAATTACATTATCTGCACGTCTTCGTCATTTGTTTGTTTGTTTTTTGGTATCAATTTTTCTTTTTAGTCTGTCATAAAATTGTACGAAGTTAAGAGGAGAGTGAATTTTGTATTTATCTTTCGTCTTGCTATTAAACAAAAATGCATATGGTACTGGTACATAATTTATATGTATTTTGACAAAGAAAATGCTATAATAATGACATAAATAGCTGGAAATAGCTCCATTGTTCTGTATAAGTTCTAATATTCAAATTCGTTGACTTTCATTCTGTTATATGATCCATTTAATCTTCGAATATGTATTTTGGATGGATCAAATGCTATATAATATATCAATGAAATATGCTGCATAGCATCTAGTCTGTATACCTTACACATAGTCATTGCAGTCGGATGAATACAACAAATAATAATGTAGAATTCAAATTTGTGGATGTTTTTCATTGTATTGTACATAATATTGTAGTAAGACATGTTTGTCAGGATTTTGGTTTGATGGGTTTTGTTTTAATGTGTATGGTTGTAAGTAAACAACCAGGGAACCGACGGCATTATTTAAGAGACTTTGTAATGACAATTAACGCCTTATCAAAGGGCACTTGCGCATCGACTTGGTTTCGATCACTGGACCTCCCGATTACGAGACCACTGCTCTACCACTGAGCCATCGCGTCTCCTGTTAAAACTTTGAATTATTTTTTAGCCGGTATCGATCAAACTTACCATCATAGTTACGGTACAATGTGGAAAGATTATAAGGTTAGCTTTTGTATCATGTGTGTTTATAGAATAAGAGGTATGATATTGAAATAAGTTTCAATCAAGTATTTTGTCAGGTTTTTTTCTGCTTCCAATATGCAATGTCATCAAATTTAAATAGCTGCATCGTACTAGTATGTCTAAGATTCGTTCATATTTGTTTCTCATCAGTTATCATGTTAATTTATTCTTTCTTTGATAGAAAAAAAAAGATTTAAAATAAAAATAAGTTTCAATTTAATTTTGTGTCAGTTTTGTTATCCAAGATACCAAACAATATGCACTGTCATAAAAGGTCAATACAATCATGTAGGTGCATTGCACTAGTATTTCTAAGATTCGTTCATATTTTATTTTTTTCATCAGATATCATGTTGATCTATTCCATCTGTGGTAAAACAAATGCTATAATAAATCAAGTTACACTACTTTGTAAATTGTGATATATCAGAAGACTATACACACGTTGTGTTCTAATTCAAACCTGCACTAATCAAATTGGTTGATTTCTGTTAAATTGTGTAACATAAGATTATGATTGTATATTCTGCGTACATGCCTCGTAATGATCGTGTACCTCTTTACGTGAAGATCACGTGGTACTGTGGTTCCTTCGCTAGACTCTCATAGCTCAGTCCAAGGGAAGAGGGTTCGAATCCTAGCTCGGCACTAACGTACTTCCTTGCAATACATTAAACCACACTTGGCACTCTCTATCAAGGTGTAGTAAATGGATACCTGACCATACTGAGGTAATAATAATTGCAAGGCCAGCAGGAAGAGCATGTGACGAACCGTGATAAATAAGACCAAATTATTATCATTATTGGTTTAATTATCTTCCTCTGTCCCCGAGGTGATGCTTTTATATTTGTAATCAGATCGTAGACTTGGGGAAGATTGGGTTTGAAGTTTGACGATTCAATATTTTCACAAACATAAGAGTACCGAAGTGGGACGTCATACTGGCCAAATTGTCAAGGTTGATGGACCCAAACAATTTTGTACTAAACAATGGCGTGGTGATGATTACCAGTGGCAAACACAGAATTTTCCCTACTCCAGCCCGTTGCTTGAATACTTTCGTGGTGAACCTCATGCACAGGCTCTCTTCTTTGGAACCAGTACCCGGGACAACGAGCGAATATGACGTTAGCACTTCGGTACTCTTTATGGCGAATCTGTGTTATGTGCCCAGAATGCCAGAATAAATCATCCCAAAATCAAGAATCTATATATTATAACCGTTAAATATCAAGGTGTTTCTCATTCTGGGTGAAAAATAAATGTCCTACTATGTGGTATGAGAAATATTGCACTGAATCGCCCATTGCATGTAATCGTTTAACCTTTTCTCACGATATTACTAAAAAGGAGTCGGTGGAAGAAAAAAAGAATCTCTCGCATCACTTAAATAGTTTGTAATTTCTTTCCGAACTTGTTCAGTATTTGTTTATGTTATGAAGTCTAAATGGTAGTAACTCTTCCATTGTATTTTATTATTATGATACTATGCTGTGATATCATTTTGCGTATTAACCCTGCAAGATATAACTCTGTTTTCTGTAATAAAATTATACTGGTTGACAGGACGCTAATTATGATTCAGATATTCATTGTGACCATATTTGTGTATTTTTCGATATTCATAAAGAAATCACAAACTATGCGATAAAGAAGGAAATAACAGAATAATTTAAAAGAAAGAGGAGAGAGAGAGAGAGAGAGAGAGGGAGAGAGAGAGAGAGAGAGATAGATACAGTCAGAGAGGGAGAGAGAAAGAGATGTAGAATTAAATAAACCAAGAATCAAAGAGAAAGAGAATGAAAGAGAAACAAATGTAAACAAACATTTATAATGAGAGATGAAAGAAGGGAGAAAGAAAGAAGATAGAAATAAAGGGGGACAAGAATATAGTGAAAGAAGAGAGAGTGACCATAGAAGAGAATAAGAGAAAGAAGAGAGAGGAAAGAAAGAGTGAGAAAAGAGAGAGAGAGAGAGAGAGAGAGAGAGGAGGGGAGAGAAAGAGAGATGGGAAAGAGAAAGAGAAAGATATATAAAAAGAGAGAATAGAGAGGGGAAACAGAGAGAGAGAATGAGAGAGGGAGAGAGGGGAAAGAGAAAGAGAAAAAGAAACAAGAGAGGTCAGAAAAGTCAGAAGAGGTCAGAAGAGAGAGAGAATGAGAGAGGGAGAGAGGGGAAAGAGAAAGAGAAAAAGAAACAAGAGAGGTCAGAAAAGTCAGAAGAGGTCAGAAGGAAGAGTGACCATAGAAGAGAATAAAAGACAGAAGAGAGAGGGGAAGAAGAAAGAGGGGAAAGAGAAAGAGAGAGGAAGAGAGAGAGAGAGAGAGATAGAGAGAGAGGAAAAGAGAGAGAGAGAGAGAGAGAGAGAGATGGGAAAGAGAAAGAGAAAGATATATAGACAGAGAGAACAGAGAGGGGAAACAGAGAGAGAAAGAGAATGAGAAAGAGAGAGAGGGAAGAGAAAGAGAAAAGGAAACAAGAGGTCAGAAAAGTCAGAAAAGAGAGTGACCATAGAAGAGAATAAGAGAAAGAAGAGAGAGGGGAAAGAAAGAGAATAAGAGAAAGAAGAGAGAGTGACCATAGAAGAGAATTAGAGAAAGAAGAGAGAGTGACCATAGAAGAGAATTAGAGAAAGAAGAGAGAGTGACCATAGAAGAGAATAAGAGAAAGAAGAGAGAGTGACCATAGAAGAGAATAAAAGACAGAAGAGAGAGGGGAAGAAGAAAGAGGGGAAAGAGAAAGAGAGAGGAAGAGAGAGAGAGAGAGAGATAGAGAGAGAGGAAAAGAGAGAGAGAGAGAGAGAGAGAGAGATGGGAAAGAGAAAGAGAAAGATATATAGACAGAGAGAACAGAGAGGGGAAACAGAGAGAGAAAGAGAATGAGAAAGAGAGAGAGGGAAGAGAAAGAGAAAAGGAAACAAGAGGTCAGAAAAGTCAGAAAAGAGAGTGACCATAGAAGAGAATAAGAGAAAGAAGAGAGAGGGGAAAGAAAGAGAATAAGAGAAAGAAGAGAGAGTGACCATAGAAGAGAATTAGAGAAAGAAGAGAGAGTGACCATAGAAGAGAATTAGAGAAAGAAGAGAGAGTGACCATAGAAGAGAATAAGAGAAAGAAGAGAGAGTGACCATAGAAGAGAATAAGAGAAAGAAGAGAGAGTGACCATAGAAGAGAATAAGAGAAAGAAGAGAGAGTGACCATAGAAGAGAATAAGAGAAAGAAGAGAGAGTGACCATAGAAGAGAATAAGAGAAAGAAGAGAGAGTGACCATAGAAGAGAATTAGAGAAAGAAGAGAGAGTGACCATAGAAGAGAATAAGAGAAAGAAGAGAGAGTGACCATAGAAGAGAATAAGAGAAAGAAGAGAGAGTGACCATAGAAGAGAATAAGAGAAAGAAGAGAGAGTGACCATAGAAGAGAATAAGAGAAAGAAGAGAGAGTGACCATAGAAGAGAATAAGAGAAAGAAGAGAGAGTGACCATAGAAGAGAATTAGAGAAAGAAGAGAGAGTGACCATAGAAGAGAATAAGAGAAAGAAGAGAGAGTGACCATAGAAGAGAATAAGAGAACGAAGAGAGAGTGACCATAGAAGAGAATAAGAGAAAGAAGAGAGAGTGACCATAGAAGAGAATAAGAGAAAGAAGAGAGAGTGACCATAGAAGAGAATTAGAGAAAGAAGAGAGAGTGACCATAGAAGAGAATAAGAGAAAGAAGAGAGAGTGACCATAGAAGAGAATAAGAGAAAGAAGAGAGAGTGACCATAGAAGAGAATAAGAGAAAGAAGAGAGAGTGACCATAGAAGAGAATAGGAGAAAGAAGAGAGAGGGGAAAGAAAGAGTGAGAGAGGGGAAGAAGAAAGAGGGGAAAGAGAAAGAGGGATATGAGAGAGAGATGGGAAAGAGAAAGATATATAGAAAGAGAGAATAGAGAGGGGAAACAGAGAGAGAACGAGAGAGAGAGGGGGAAAGAGAAAGAGAGAAAGAAACAAGAGAGGTCAGAAAAAGACGGTGAGGAAGGGAGATGATTCGATAAAGAAAGTCGGATTCTCGTGAGCTGAAACAAAATAATAATAGTAATTTAGAATAAATAAGACGAAGCCCAAAGAGAACGAATATAGCCTAGATTTGTAAAAAAAAAGCATAGGCTCTAACAACAAAAACATTGGCCCAAATTCACAATGGAGGTTTGTCGACAATTCATGTGCGTCATAGACAGGTCTTGAATTAGGAGCTCCTAATTCAAGACCTGTCTATGCAAACTATTAAAGTTCCGCTATTTTCTTATGCGCTGCGTGTTAATGATGGTGGTTTGTAAAAACGCGTCGGAACGCGTCATAATTTTATGAACACTTCACATTTCTGTTTTTAAATTGCAGAGCTTACCGAATGATTGAAGGAACTTTGTTGCATGCAGTTGCCATTATTTTAAATGTAAAGAGTACATAAAGCTTATATGAGGTTGCTTGTTATGCTACTGTATAATATGTAAATAACTTTATATATAATGTAAATATATAAGAGGTTTTCTAATGATCTTTTTATGATTGTACTAGAAATTAGTGAATAAAAATGAATGAATCATGCTGAATTTTACAATGTATTTATCATTTGGTTTTATGTCGAAAATGAGAGTTACAACACTTTAAAAAAAAAAATGATTTCATGTATGTTTTTTTTCCACCAGGGTAGCCCCATCAGTAAATAAAAATAGTTTCACCCAAAATTTGTATGTACTCCAAAGTTAAATTGTCGACTGCAGGCCCTTTAAAGCAAACACAAACTAATGATAGAGAACGAAGCGGCATAAAATTACTAAGCATCCAAATTATTATTTGTTCATTTAAGGCAGGCCATTACAGAAACATACAGCATTTTTCTACATGGGCATGTGTGTGTGTGTGTGTGTGTGTGTGAGAGAGAGAGAGAGAGAGAGAGCAAGGGAAAGAGACGCCAGTTTTCACTTACTGTTTGTGAAGTCATCCACCTTGTATAGTATCAATGAACAGAACTGCTTTACAGGAATTGTGACGTCATATGGTCTACATGATGATAATTTGCTTAATGGGATGAGGTCCTTATTTTCGTTATATTTGATAAATCATTCTGCAGATTATATTTTAATTACGATTATAAATGACAAACATCAGAACTTTGTAATGAGATTTTGCGCCATTATCTTAGAGGTGTTATTGCGACTAAATAAAAGGTTATGGGTAACTCTAAACCCCTTTTTTCCCCTTTTTTTTTTCTTGGTTATTCCCTTTACATTTACAAGTATTGATAACAAAATATATCAAAAATGTGTTCTTCATGATTTAATTTCCAAATGTAAACAGACAAAAAGACGGAAATCATTTTTTTAAATAAACATACAATTTCATTTTTATTTCATTTTATTCCATTCGTCATATAAAAGCAAACATAGTTATAACATTGATATTTACAGATAAATAAAGAAAATACAAACAACATAACGAAATATAAACACAAAATACAATTATACATATATACATATAAGGAAACCGGCAAGAAAGAGCTTTGGAATACATTTTCAGAAAACGTACACATTTTTGATACAGCTGACTACTTTAAATCACGTCTTAAATATTTAATTTTAAGAAACAATTCATAATATGTTAACTGATGACTTTATAGAGAAGCATGCTGAGCGCATGTTACTCTTCTCAATATTTTTTTCTCTCCATTACAAGGCTTATAGCAAGGGACATTTTTTCTGATATGCGCTATATATTGTATGGTATGCTATTATCAATAATACAAACAGACTGAGTCGAAGGGATGAGAGCAACGGGCGAGGAGAACATGTTGAGGTTCTAGACATGAATTACAATCTATCTATTTTTCAGATATTTTCTAAGCATAAGGTCACATTATTTTATTTATTTCATTTCATTTCAAGGGACATAACGGAGTAAAACAATAACAAATAATACAAGAAAACAAATTACAATAATAAATACAACACTAGGAAAAAGCCATCAACTAATGCCAGAGGCTGTAGGAGGCCCTCATTAGTTGATGGTATAATACATAACTATACACAAATATATATACATTACATAAGATATATAAAATTAAATACGAAAAAGATGCAAAAGACAGATCATGAAATAAATCATTAATATAAAATAATCATTTGTTGTTCAGGTCATAAGAGTGGGGAAATAATAATTCTAAAGTTCAGTTTGAAAATTAAATTTACGATATGTAGATCCTACATAAATTGTGATATGGCTGGGCTTAAACCAAATATCCATATAAGAATAGTTGCTGTAAGAAAGGCGAAATATTTTGGTCATATAACAAGTCATCAGGGTCTCTTGAAAGATTATGTTAGGAACATTTATTTGGAGTTTGATAAGAAGTACTATAAGAATATGTTATTATCTAGAAACTATTATATTTCAAGGTATACGGTTGAATCTTAAAGTTGATTCCATAGCTTAAAGATTATTTTTACCTTTTTATACGTTATTTTGGATTAAATATTTTGTACTCTGAATAACTGTTCAAAAGAAGCGAAGATGCCTTCTCTACCAACTGCATATTTCATCAACTATTTCTCTTAAGTGTAAAAATATATATTATATATACATATATATTTATATACAAACAATATACCTGCACTATATCACATTTGAAAAAAATAACGTCCATAGTGTCTATCAGTTATTTGTCAGCATGACAGGAATGGAGTTGACCAATATTACTACTGTCTTTGATTGCATTGATTCACGCTCTTCCACTGATTGTTTCCGCTTATCCGTAACAATTTTTCAGAGTGGGTAAAAGTTCGATTTTTGTTTTTCTTCCCTCAGTCTATGTGTTATAAAATGTCCCAGAAATAGGCGATTCGGTGGGTTTAGGCTATTTGACAAATAGCTCCCACTTATAATCACCTTTAACTTTTTCAGAAAGGCGTTTTTCTGCTTAGAATACCACTACTGATACCTGTCATTCTGAAATACAGTTTTTGACCAAGCCCTCGTCAAAGAGAATAATAATTCTTCGTTCAGGATGACATCGACAATCTACATACAAAATTAAGGTGTGTTCACTTTTATTTGCACCAATTTACACATTAGCTTGAGTATTCTACACTGCTGTCATGAAATAAATGTTTAGTAGTGATACACATATCACAGAATGTCTATTTTATCATTGTTGTAAGGCTTGTGCTTCTAATATCTTTAAAAAAAGGTTTGTACACTGCAATTTTAAACTTTTTGCAAGAGGTATCTCCGACTGTATAAATATTATCCGTATGTATTATAACTATGGATGATTTCGAATGATGTGGTGGATATAAATTTAATAATTGGAGCCATTTTAGAATTAGCTTTCTCAAATTGTGCTCCCTGTTCAATCAGATACTGAACTATATATGAAGATGACCACTTGCACAGTGAACGGTCGTACTACGACTCGTTTTTAAGCTTGTTTAAGAGACCCCCTAGATCGATCTGGACGAGGATCTCTTTTAACTGTTTTACTTTTACAGTCCTCGGTGATTTAGCTTTCCACTTCTGAAGTAGACGTATGAACTGATCGACTACACGGTGCGTCTCTATAGTAATATTATTGGCGGTATTGTAGTCAATACCCAAGGCAACGTAAAGTGCAGAGAACTTATCATGAGGAAGATGCTCTGATATTGTCAAGATGTGATAATCGTTCACTTCGATTTCATCTTTGGGACTTTGTATTTGAGAGAGAGGGAAGGAAGAAAGAGATAGATAAAAAGCATTATATAGACATTAAAAAGATCACTAAAATAAATAACTTCCAACAGTTAATTTTAATGAATCACAATAATTGGCAATGCTATGATACAGTAGTTAACAATATAGCAACATCATTATATGGGGATGATTATTTCCAAAATGCATAGTCTAGTAAAAAAAAAATATGTATATATATAAAAAGAAATAAGAGTAAACAAATAATTACACAAATTGTTTTACGATAAAGTTGGGAAAAACAAAGTCAGTATACCGTTACCCTTCCGTGATATGTTGATGAAAGATGACTTTAAAGTGCACCGTGACGATCGAGTTCCTATGCATCAGTGTTGGTGCGAAATAGACTATGGTATAGGGCATATATATTGATTGTGTTTACTTTAGGCCTATAACTGACATTGATTCCTACCAAATATATGCTTGTATCATTTTTGAAAATTATGTTGTTCTGTCATGTTAGACAAAATATGATCCAAGACACTGTTTAAATGAAAACTTTTATGAGAAAAGAAGAGGTCGAAATAAACTCACGGTGCTGCAGGTTCATCATTCAAAGGACATGATGTTCTAGGAATCGTCTCGCTTCCTGAAATAAAAATGTCAGGGTTGCGGAGTCTTAAAAAACACTTACCAGTAGTAAACATGATATGTACGTCTTCAAATTTACCACGGAAAATGAGTAGGAAACCTATATGCCTTTTCTTTTCAGTTAGCACACCACAATAGTAAGTTGACAAATGAATTATTCACACAAAATGAAATATCCATATGATATGTCGAGGGGAATGTCATTTTAAGATAACTACGATTACGAATTTTATAAGATGTTTGAGCAGAACAGAGAGCATTGAGAATTAGTGTCATTTTTTACAAATAGACATGATCCGCGTTAATGTTAAGAATACCTTTTTCGCATATTCTTTCCTATCACACCATAACACCATTTGCTTATTTAATTTAATTTTATGCGACATGTCTGATGTCAACTTTTTAGAGCGCCGCCTGGCGGATATACAACATTTTATATAGATAGATAGATGGATAGACAAATGGTATTCATTGATTCATTTCCATGTACCGCAGTTACAAGTATCTGAATTGTGCATAAATAAAACAATGATGGTAAAGACAATTATACATTTTAAGAGATATTACAGTTACAAGTAACTGGATTGCACATGAGTAAATTGCTGGATAAAACAGGTATACATTTCAAAATATCACACTACAAACTACATAATTATAAAGAGTGTGTATATGTATACTATATACCATTAATCTTATAAAAAAAAAAAAAATTAAATTGATTTAAAAGAGAGAGAGAGAGAGATAAAAGCAAAATATAAAAAAAAGATTCAGAGAGATGGGAGAACAGGAGAGATAGAGAAAGAGGAGAGAGAGAGAGAGGGGGGGGGGGGGGGAGATGAAAGGGGACAGATAGAAAGAGAGGGAAAACAATGGATGTACATGCTGATAAAATTCAAAGATACATTGCAAGACAATTATGTATATTATAAGGTGAACACTAGAAATATATAAATATAAATATATGCATCGCATACTTTATGTCTTACAAAAATACATTGACTAACTTTGTAAAATACCTGACCTCAGATTTATGAATTAATTATATACTACAGAATATGAAATTGTAATAAAAAAAGAAATTTGACAATTTAATTTTGCTCAAAGTATGATACAATCCTAACAAAGTTTTGTTGTACAAACAGATCAAATCTGGGATTGAGCTATTCTACATACGTTTAGTCTTGCACCTGGGTTCAGGGATCGTGTTAGTCCTTCGCAAAATGTGTGCTTTTTGGGGTATGAATTGTTTGAATTAGTCTGTGCATGATAGAGTTTTCTTGAAGAAGGTAACACATAGATCATTTCGACGACTTTCCAATGTTTGTAATTTTGCTTGAGTAAGAGCGTTTGCATAACTATGGTAATCCTTTCTAAAGCTAATCCTCAAAGCACGTTTTTGTAATCTTTCTATGCGTTGTTTTTGTGCACCAGTGAGGACTTCGCTCCAAACTTGAGTTGCATATTCAAGGATTGGGCGAATATAGCCAATGAAATTGTGTAATTTTAGGCAGATTCATACCTTGTGAAATGGGCGAATCGTGTTCCCCTTCGATTCCCGGAATTCTGTAATAAAAAAGAATTGTTGTTATACCGACTACTACTTTCCAACCAATATGTTACCCATTTTATCGCATTTCCAATACAACTATAAACTATATATATAGACGTTATATCATTGCAATGTAGACTAATAAAAACCACTTTTAAATGGAGCTCCGACCTGAATGACATTGCTAATTAGGCTTACCCCCTCACTGGAAGTTATAATTAATATCAGAGGATGGGAAAGTCTCCAATAAATCAGACAGTGACGAAATATAGTCTGGGTAGAATAACTGCGATGCAGTATTCGATACCGAGTGCAACGTATAGCTCTTAGAAGAGATCGGGAATGAGAAGCTTTGATAGTTCCCCAATGTGAGCATTTGTTACCTTATTTCCACTGGCGAACTGCAAGTCACAATTATAGCAAGTTTAAGAAATGTTATTCATAGATTATAATCCATATACAATTGGATTCTATTGACATTAATAAATCTCAAAAACTTCAAAGCGCCCCCCTGGATCCTCACTATATACGGATAGCAAGTGAGGGAGAGAAACAAAACAGAATCACTTAAGATTAAAAAGCAATTTCCTCCTAAGAATGACTCACTCAGAACTTGACGGATACCGATGCTATATAAATAACCATATTTGTATTTATTATTATTATTTATTATCGGCCATAAACATAACTTTTAAAAATTATTTCTCAACATCAGGCCTCAATTTGATCGATTCTTATCAATTTTGTATTTTTGGTGTTTTTGAATTTGTTTGTTGCATATTCAGTCGTGACAATAATCCTGAACACGATCACTGTATCAGCTTCTGATATGGGGGGGATGGGGAAATATACCTAGTGCAAACTAGCTATATTGCCCCATCCCATGTCATCATAATTTTCCTAGACGAGAGGATCATGTCATAAATCTCTGATACATCCTCACTTATTTGATATGTAAATCACGAAAATGTGAACTATTCCATTTACACATTTGGAAAATTCATATTCCTAGTCATTATGGTTAGTGTGTCCATAAACAGAAACAGTCAAGCAGGATTGGAAATATAATAGAGCACGTTATGGAGGACCTGCGGCTTGACTGAATATGATGTAGAAGATCAGAGAACCTACCGTTTCCCTGATGATGATGCAGTTGAATCATTAGGGTTCTCGCTGCTCGACGTCTCTTGTTCTGGTTAATGTCGAAAAAGATCGGTATACATTAAAATTGTCTATGTTTTAGAGGAACTATTATAAAAAGCTATGTTTTTAGTACACGAGTTGAAAACATACATGCATTTATATCTGAATGAATATCACATAGCTGAATAATATGCTCCCACCCTCTTATTCTATCCCTTTTCCCTTGTCCAATTCATCCCTTTTATCTTCCATTCTTGTGTATGTTATTATTTATTTGCATGTTTACAATCATATTGATTCTTTTATTGAATTGAATTGAATTGAATTCTCTCCCACACGGGTTCAAATCATTAATGATATTACATTTGCAAATGTGAATTTGCTTCAAATGTGGATTTGCTTCAAATGTGGATTTGCTTCAAATATTCCAGTCAAATATTTTAGAATTTCCTTGACATTGAGATACAAATTCATTGAACAGAATGACAGAAATTATATGACTTGGCTGCCGATTACTCAGCTATTCTACGTTTTACTAACAATGACTTGGAAGATATCAGTTATTATTTGAAACTATTGTGAGAAACTACGGACTCTCCTGCTAATAATTACCTTGTAATTGCATTGTAAATGTTATTTCCTTCGTTACGCTTTGCTTCAAGATGTACGTGATTATCACTAACTTGCCACTGGTTGAACTTGTGTCCACAGTAAACGATACATCGTTCTCCGACACACGATAGAAAGACTTTTCGACAAGAACCTGTAAACAAAATTAATTATAATATCACCGAGTTTTTGTATAAAAAGAATTTGTAGTAGGTATGCATATGCAGTTAGGCACCGTTTAACAATGTTAAATCTGAGATCAAGGTCCTACGTGTTATCAGTGTCTGTGGTATGGTGTAATATAGACGTATCAGGACAACTACCTCCTGGTCAATCGACCCCGGAAACTACCCCCGAAGGACAATCACCCCCGGAAAATTACCCCCTGGAGAATTACCCCCCCCGGGGACAATTACCCCCCCCCCCCCAAGGCCAATTACCCCCGGAAAATTACCCCCGAACATTTACCCCCTGAGGACAATTACCCCCCTAGGACAATTACCCCCTGAGGACAATTACCCCCCGAGGACAATTACCCCCCGAGGACAACTACCCACCGAGGACAACTACCCCCGAGGACAACTACCCCCGAGGACAACTACCCCCGAGGACAATTACCCCCCGAGGACAACTACCCCTGTGGACAATTACCCCCCCCCCCCGAGGACAACTACCCCCCGAGGACAATCATCCCCCAAGGAATTTGTAACAATGTGACGTATAATGCAATGCGAGCTTCTTTCCAAATTGCTATTTTAATTACAAAAATGTTCATAAACTTTCATTTGTTAAAGTTATTTATGAATTTCATTTCAGTCTTATCAATTTATTCAATTCGAGGTGGGGAGGGGGGGGGGGGGGGTGGAGGTTGCCCAATCCCCTCGTTGTTATGCCACCGAGTAAAGAACATACATTATATTTCTTCAATTTCTTAGAAATTTAACAATACATTGCGCGCAGATGTGTACGCGTTACAGCCTCTCTCACCAACAATGGCACAACCAAGAAATTAAGATGTAAGATTTCATTTATGCATCCTCGGCGCTCCCTTAATGAGTGTTTAATACGAGAGCGTTTGAGAAGCAGATCCCTATGTGGCCTTGACGTTACATAACGTCCTCGTCCTCATTACCCAGTAACAGGTGTTACCCTAGCTCAGCTTTGTGACAGGCCTCATGTTATGCTTTGCAATTTAATCCAATCGCCCATATAGAAACGTCATTAGCTTACATTTTTGGTGGGACCATGGCTTGCTATGTGCGAGACTTAAATTGTGCACCAATTAATGGTATTTCCCCTTAGTCTCGTTTCACCGATTTATGACCTACTGCACATGAAAACTGACTACCATCTCCCTGTAATATAATTGATAGCCTATTGATTCCCTCATCATGTTCATCCCTTGAAATAATATATGCACATATCTCTACTTAAAGGGAATAGCTTACCTTGGCGAAACAGAAGCTGTACACAATAAAAATTGGAGCTAACGACTTTATAACTTACCTTTGTTATATCTGCTACGCCCGTGTCGCTATGTTGACAAGTGATCGTTAGTTTTCCCGAACGCCATTCGATAAAGAACTGCCTTCCTCCAAGTGCGGCTTCGTATCCCTTTAGATCTTGATCATCTTGTGCCTTTCCATACATGAAAATACACATATGGTGTTTCAAGTTAATGTTGCTTGTTCACATAATTGACAAAAATAACAGTAACTGTTGTCATACTTTTTTTATAAGGTAATAATGTAATTCTAAAGAACAAGTAGGGTGGTTGCAAATTGCGAGTGTAGCCAACTAGCAAACCCTTGCAGAGAAGTGGCCTCTGGGAAACAAATGAGTTGACAGAGAAGTTCAACGAGGAAAGTGAACATGAAATGTTGGTAATGAAATTAATACATTTACCAATATAACATGGATGTCCCCCCGCCCCCAGATCATGAGTTTGTTTAAATTACTTGAAGAATAAGAATACCATAACACACCTTTGCCTGTTTGCCTATTTCAGCCCTTATGGTGAGGTGCAAAACATGCTGGGCGAGTCTTGGTGTCTTCAATGGGACAAATGGCGTAAAGATGAACAGTTTCCCGATGAAATATTCTTTGACAATGGCGACGATCCACCATTCAGAGAAGTGATCTAGGTATAGATCAAGATCTCTGTGCCTTACATAGCATCTTGGAACATCGTCGGTAGATGCAATCTTTGAGAACTGTGCTGAATCTGTTGAGAGGAATTTTGTTCTTCTTTTACTCATGTACTAACTATTTTGTATTTAAGTCATGTAGTCATTTTAGATATCATATAACTTAAAACTTATGCCAGTACAATTGTCAATCAGTTTCTTCACAATTTTGTTGCATATTATCAATCTGTTTCCGTATTCGTATGTGAATATCATTTATCGTCAATCTTTATCCCAATTAATTGTACATCTCCCAAAAGTATTAAATACTTGATTCGGTATATATCATATGTGATACTATTTACACTATTGCCAATAAAGTTAGAACAATTTTTCTTTTCTCTTTTAATGAAATGATTTTGACAATATGATGTGTTCTTGATACTTTAGATAACGTGAATTATCTTCTCGTTGACTTATTCGATTGACCAATGAATGTCTGAAAAGTACAAACTTTATCTATCAATAATAAATCATATTATCTGAATCACTTCAAGAAAAGATGTAAATAACACGAATATAATAACAGTTACTGCAAATGAATTTCTTCGCGACAGACATATATCTCAATTTAATAATGAAAACAAATTCTCTTGATCTCTGAATTAGTTTTAATTGCACTTTGATTAGCTTTTTAGGCAATATCGAGAGAGTGAAATTGTAAAAAGAGACTGCTTTTACTGTTTGGGCGATGGTACAGGATGATTTGTGCTGCCCCTGGCTCGGTGAATACAGCACAATGAGGCATTGTTACTTTCACTGGTGTGTCAATTGATGCATTGGAAGTTGAAATATCAAGCCCGACAGCGATAATGGCTTCGTCATCTTTCAGGACCAATTCGGGAGGAGGCAAATCTATGGCTTGTACAGTGACATCATTTATGCTGTAGGGGATGTTTCCTGGAATGTACACCTCAACCTGATAATTCTCTAAGCGAATCAAACCTGACCCATCTTCGGATATTTCTCTACCTATTTCGTGTACTGACTGTGGCTTCCCCTTCACATCCTGATGCTTCGGTATTCTGAAATAGACATTACTAATATCACTGTTTAATCGTAAATAATATCGCTAGTGATATTCGATTGTCTCGCAATGTATGGTCAACAAGGGATCTAAAAGATCAGGACGTTTCGTGCGCCGCTGCAACACTTCGTCAGGTGATAAAATTTAATGTAAGCAAGCGTGTATCATACTCTACTGGTGGATCCAACGGTCAATTAATTGGATCAATAATTAGAACAATAACGGACAATCTTTAAATTAAACTAAATAATTGGGTGAATTTCAAAAACTCCAATTTTCATTTTAAAATGGCAAAAGTTACACAATGAAGACAGAAAAGAAAATTATTTTTCAATTGATGGAAAACTTAGAAACTCCCACAACTCCCCACCCCCGAAAAAAAGAGTAACAATCCGTCGAGACCACAACAATTTTCTTGAGACGTAGATAGATATTCTATAAACGTGTGAAGTTCACACGAAGTTTGCAAACGGCTAGCGAGCGGGTATAAATACACATATATAGGCATACATACAGTGTATTATTTCACTGAATGTCTATTTTAAGAAACGACATATAGACGCATGACAAGTGTAAGCAAATACCCTTGTAAGGATGGCATTAGTGTATGCCTTGGTCTCAGTTTCCGCGTCTTTCGCTCCCACAATATTTCATCATGGTCCGTGATGATCAGTCTGCGAATCAACCTTCCGCTTTGTCGTCTTGGGATCTAATTATAAGAGAGAGGGATTGCATTCAATATACTGTTATACATTATGAATATACTTTCACTCCAGCCACCCGAGAGGTAAAAATGAAACACAGAAACACCGCCCCCCCCCCACCTCCCACTTCTAAAACAACGACTAAGAAAACAAAACAATTGTACGAACGTAAAAGACGAGTTATTGTTAGGTATATGATCAGTTGATATTGTTTATAAGTATAGGCCTACTTTCTAAACTAACACGACTGTTTGGAGAAGATTATTAATTCCATTCGCTACCATTAAGTCTTTTATAAAAACACCCGCTTTATACTATTTATTTTTCATTTGACACATAACTAGGAGAGCTTCAAAAGTTCACTTTTGCAAACGTCAGAATTTTGAAAATTTTGGAAATACTCTGCGACGATAATCCTAAATGTGAGCTCTAAGATGGATGTAATTTAAAATGATCTTCTTTTCTGATACAATCTAATCAATCTCTAATAAAATACCATGATTACCATCATGTACCAATACTAAAAAACAGATGGTCACTTTGCGGCATTTACAAACTATAAATACATACCTCAGGTTGGCTCCTTTTCCTCGCGGTACTCGAGGATAGTTCTGAGGTAGGAGAGAATAATAAGTAACAGTTGCCTTATTATATAAATTATTGTACAATTATTTACAGTGACTTATCTAGAGAAAAGGCGCATGCGGCAAGCACTGAAATGTTACCCCTGTTAATGACCATACATATTTATAATTTAATGAATGCGTGGAATTTCTTTAAGTTTGAGGCATGGTTTTGAGGACAAATTAACGTTTTGAAACCAAAGTTTAGGAAACGAGCACTTTTGGTAAAGAGGTGTCCGGCAACCCTTCCTGACGAACATTTTAGTCCGTTTATTAATTCTTGAAAGTGCATACTACAGAGACGGCGCTCCCGGGGGAGTGGGTAAGTGCCCTCCTCCCCCTTGTCAAGTACCCCCAAAAGTGTAAATCTTATGTACGAAATATACCCCGTTTTACTTCATAATAAGTGCCCTGTTTTTATAACAAGTGAGTGACCCTTTTACCTAAAATGAGTGCCCAATGTCAGGTACGAGAAATGTAATTTTTAACCTCTGATAAATACCCTTTACCCTTCTCATAACTCCACCTTTTCCTTTTATAATAAGTGCCCCTTCCCTTTCTTGTAAAGGTGTTGAATCCTTGAATTCTCCTTCATTATGATCTAGTGGCCAACTGGAGTATTGAGAAAAACAACATGACTGCAGACTGTTTTTTAGAGGACTATAAAACATATTACTCCGGTTGTCTCATTTTCGCTCGCTGGACGTATATAGCAGACGACAATCGGCGGATTAGACGACACTTGGTAGTGAATTTGTATGTGAGATTGCTTTGCTAAATATAATATACAAGAACATTTTCCATATGTTTAAACTATCATTGATATCTGATAACTAAACAGTTATTAAACTAAACCTACCAAACTACATAATACAATGAATTACTTGACTTAAAGTAGGGGAGTTTGCTGTGGTGCACAATTACACCCCTCTGTAAATAATCGAATAGTCCATGGCGATCATGAATATTCATGTTTTTGCTTACCTCGGCAAAATGTTTGCCTATCTTCAATGGAAAAATTACGGTGGGAACTTGGATGAAATGGACATAATGAACCGATCAGAACTGATCTATTATAATTCATGCTTCTTTTCCTTCGTGTGCTTGACCTAAAACCTTACAATCGCTTGGCAAACTGAGTCTAAAGTTCGACTCGTTTCACATGTGTTATATAGGCAATGGCGAGCTTGCAACCTATTTTGATCAAATTACGATGGGTGAACTTTCAAAAGGCAATGCTACATGAGGGTTCCAATGAAAGAGCTAGTGATAACGTACGTCGCGGTGGATGTGCTTTTCGTTTAAACAAAAAATAAATTTTTAACGATTTGGGGGGGTAAAATTCCATAGGCTATTAAACATGTTAGGCTGCTGACTCTGACGATAGGGGCCGTTGTCAAATGTGACTAAACGGAGCTATATGACTGTTTGTAATTGGTTGGTTGTTTTTACAATACCAAGCTTATCAACTTGTAAGTAAGCAACCAGGAGACCGACGACGTTACGTCCTCTCCAGGGACTTGGTAATGAGGAATAGTGTCTTACCAAAGGGCACCGGCGCATAAACTTGGGTTTGAACCCGGGACCGCCCGGTTATGAGACAGCTGCTTTACCACTGAGCCATCGCGCCTCACTCAGATGCATTCATCTATAACATCTCAATGCGATCTCAGGAATCTTAAAATGTGTGCTCACTTGCTTGCAATTGAATCTTTAGACAAAAACACAAAAATGTACAGTGTGGCCCTGAAGGAGTTTCTTGGACCACGTAAAAAGACATTGCAAAAGATTATCCCTGATAATGTATCAATTCTAAGGTTGGGGTATACAATGTCTGAAGATTGTAATTCTTTCGCGTTGAGGTTATCCTATGTAGGTGCCCTTTTTCCAGAAAATGCCCTTATTTGATGGTGCACCCCCATCTTAGAAGAAGCTTTGCCGCCAATTGCATAATACCTGAAGACAGTGCATCATTGACAGATTTCCATATTTCATCTAGATATTCATCAGCTCTTGAATCTGGAACATGAAAGGATCTCCAGACACCAACCATTCGAAAAGCTGTTCTTTCGATGATACTGCTACCTGGTACATCAGTATCAGATTTCATGTCCCTGTAGCATCGGAACTTGATGCTGTCCAGGGTGCGGTAAGATAACCCAAGAGCCTTTCCGAAGTGATAATATTGAGTAATGGTAATTCCTTTCATGAAGCTGTATTCAATGCTTGCATCACCAATACTGAAAGAGCAAATACATAAGGAAAGAACAAATTATTTAGGAATCTATTTCAACTTTGGTTTTCTTCTGTGATGCGATAGCTACTACAAAGTGAAAATGGTTCAAATGGGGAGTAAGAGAAGAAAAAATTATATCGACTTTATAGAAATGTGAAGTATCAAAGTTGTAATGTAAAATCACTTTACAATGAAATTAGATAGTTGCCTCACACAATTATTGCATTATGCATATTTTGTATTTGTTCTTCATATTATCATAGAGTTGTCATGGTTAACGTCAAGTTCATGTTGTTAAGCATGGCCAGTCGTTATCCGATTCCTGCAGCTAAGATTTGCTGATAAAATCGGTTTCAAGTGTTTCATTGGTATACGACTAAGTAAACGGTTCCCGTAGCGTATGTCAACGTATGGCTGAGGTAATCGTTTTAATTTTGTTTTAATTATCAAAGGTCTTCTTTATCATTTTGCAATGTTCCATAAGAGATATACGTACTCTGGGGTATACTGGGCGCCATCGCTCTTGGTAGATTGGATGGATTTGTCATCAGGTGGTGATCCTGTAGCAGCAACACCCACAACAAAAAGTGAGTCATTTGACACATTTAAGCATAATTTTCGTGAGTCAGGTGTAAATTGACTCATTAGTAACAACCAATGAGTCTCTATTGACTCATTTATATTTCACCAGTGTGTCAATCATGAGCTGACGCATTTGCAAAATGCTTCGACTGACTCACATGGTCGTAAAAATGAGTCAAGATCGACATAAGAGCATTTTAGAAGAAAAAAGTGAGTCAACTTGAAAGTGAGGCTGTATGCATGCGCGCGCATGCTTTCGTGACGCCATCCAAAATGCGCATTCTCGAGCCATATTTGAATTCCCGATCGACGACGCGACGTCGCCATCTTATATCTTGGATTCAGAAGAGTTTTGACTGCAGCTAGTGAAAAATTGGTACGCATAATTATTCATATGGTTTTAAACGATGATTTTTATGGCTGGATTCGTGGGCTGAATCTTCTGATTATTATACAAATGATGCATGCGTTCATTTTACGATATCCGCACTCGAGTTGATGAGGCTGTGTGTAACTTAACTATAGATTCTCACTATGAACATGACAGACAATGAAAGCGGACAAAATATACAGTTCCTCAGGAAAACAAAGGAACATCCCTTCACTGCTATTATGTAAAAATGTGTAGAACAGGTGAATATGCATGTGACACCTGTTCTACACATTTTTACATAATAGCAGTGAAGGGCTGTCCCTTTGTCTACCTGAGGAACTGTATATTTTGTGCGCTTTCATTGTCTGTCATGTTCATAGTGTCTACTGTATCGCACGAAGCCGTGTCGAATAAAAACATGCATGATCTTGCATCATTGTTTTATACAACGAAACTCCTAGATCCTTGTTATTTGATGTAAAACGAATTAATTCAAGATTGTTTCGTGACAGTATGGGTGACAAATAAATCTCAAATTAAGGCTTAATTTAGTGCGTACAAAGTAGATTTTTCAGATTCGGGTAGCGGGACCACCGATTACATCGCTAAAATGTGATATTTTAGGATATATTTTCCATTGCAAATGTGGACAGTGACTCTGGCATGGTATGGTATGTGTGTGATAGGCCTAGGGAGTAGGGGGGGGGGGGGTCTATGTCATGATGCACCCACAACAACAAGTGAGTCACCCTTACTCAAATTGATGAGTCACTGGTTTGTCCGTACAGCGAAACACTTGAAGGATCATGTGAGTCACTATGACTCGATACAAATGAGTCTTATTTATCTAAGACTCACTTGAAGTGAGTCTTAGAGACTCATTTGTATCGAGTCATAGTGACTCACATGATCCTTCAAGTGTTTCGCTGTACGGACAAACCAGTGACTCATCAATTTGAGTAAGGGTGACTCACTTTTTGTTGTGGGTGAATCAAGAGTATAATAATGCAACGGATTAACTTGCACATCGAGGTAGACATAGGTAAATGCTTTTAAAAAAAGGCAAAGACTGAATTTACTATGCCTTGAATTTGCTTATTATAACATTCGTATATATATCCTCTAATGATCTAATCCAGTATGTAAGCTGTTAGTTGAAAACATAAATGTATTTTTGTCATATCTGTCAGTGGTGGGAGTAAGGTTTGATAATGGGTTTACGAGTATTGGTAACATGATGAACTTGGCATTGATTTCCATCAGCCCGATCATGCTCTCAAGATCCTTTTGTAAACGTAGGGCATCTTCCTCTGTCTTTGTGTTATTTCCTTCATTATTTTACGATTTCTTATTGATATATATCTCATTTAGGTTGAAAGATAAATTCAGTGGTACGGGTGGTGCCCCGTATAGGTACGAAGTATGATGACGCACCTAGTTACTCGCACTTACCATTTGATAATGCCATGAAAGACATGTTACACAAGAGACCTGAAGTAGTAGAGTTTATCACTGACAAACCGATGATTTTAGCATTGTCTTCTGGCGAAATGCTAAAGGAAAGCGTGACAAGTTTCTTCTTGATGTTGAACATACTCTTTCCTGGAAGGATCTGCATAACAATAAATTGAATTAGATTGAAATATCTTATAGAATAAGTACATATGACTACCATTATTCGAGAAAGAAATATAAATAAACACATACAGCTACATAGGTCTAATGATACCATTTCCATAATTGTGCTACCACTGTTAACTTGTACAAGTTGAATTATGCCTCGTGCTTAAGTGCTTCAAAAACTTGACTTTCATAATGAAATTTAACCTCCCAAATAAACTGTATCTACTTTGTATAACTCATAACGAAGACTATATGATACATTTTGCTCGTAATAAGCATTTCCTCGAGTTTGAGTCGATATTAATACCTATTCTTTTCAACTGCATGCCTAGTATGATGTAAATAAGTTAGCAACCGTTTTCGGAATGAGGTAACTCACACGTAATGGCTTTTTGACTCAGACACATTCATTGCTTTAGCCGAAACTTGGTACAAATAGATAAAGACAATACTTTTGGAAGAGCCTGCTGTTTAGTCGACCGTGGCAGCACAATTATGAGAATGGTATTATTAGACAGGGAGACAGTTACCCTTTACCACGAACTATGATTAAAGGTCATATAGCTTTTTAATTAGTTGGGTACACTTTTTTCTACGCACTTTAAATAAACCGATTTTATGAAACTTTATATCTCAGAATAAGGAAGGGCTTGCGCTTTCAAGCGTTTATATCAGCTGCATTATTGAAGAAAATAAGTGTGTCGTAAATGATGGTTTAAAAAAATCCAGCCAACCCAACAGAAATATCATATCTTACAGTTTTACTCTCATCACACGTGATGACTATATCTTGTGGTTCTGGTGTAATGCTGAAGATTATGCCGGGATGTACTTGGTTGTAAGAAAGAGTGCCTTCTTCACTTTCAATCTCCTAGTTAAAACAAACATACATTTGGTTAAAAGTTTATCTTGAAATGACAAGATGACGAACGATAATGATAACAATAATAATAATGATAATAATAAACAATAATAACAATAATAATAATAGTAAGCGTAACAATTACAATGATTATGATGATAATATTAGTAGTAGTAGAAAATGGTAATAATGATGTTAAAATAAGTGAAATAGAAAAAACATGATAAAAAAAAATCATAAACAATTGTAAAAGATGACTAGCAATTTAACTAACTGATTCATTGGCATTTTATGTTGCCTTTAGCTGTATTCCAAAGTTCGGTCCTTTTAAAATAATGTGTCAACGATATGTATTAGTGAAACTTCAGGCGTAAGCAGAGAGATGGAGATTGAGTATTGAGTAGGTGTCGGTTATGCGCTAGGGTGTCTTAATATATATAATGTGATCTCTTACACTTTTACTAACTCTTGCATCACTTTAACAAAACAAAATAATCAAGATTGCGTTTAAGTTGTGATTGTGATTGTGATTGTTATATACTCGTTACAATGAAGGGAATATCATTCTGATTACTATTCTGCTGATTCACCTTCGCAACTCCTGGTAGATCTTCATGGATGTGGATCCGAAGAGTGATGTTTTCCTTTTGTTCTATGTCTCGAGGCAGAAACGGTGTGCACACCAGTCGCTTACCATTGGCATGATGATGAAGTTTCATTGGTATCCAGAGGGATGCCTTGTAGTTGATGTCACCGTTGCCATGCATGGTGAGCCTGACTTCCCTTTCTTTAATGATACATTGTGCCGTCCGCTTATCAGTAGAGTGAATTCGGTGACCTGAGATAGGAATAGTACGTGTCCACAATGACTGAATTAAAAACAACTACAAATAATTATACAAATGAATGATATCATAAGACATTTACACACACAACTGTCATTATAGCAAACAACACGAAACAAAATACAACCACGACAAACTTCTTTGAGACAAGGAATGGTTGAAGATATATTTTCACATAATGGATTCTTTGTATTTTCATGTACATCGTGATACAAAGCACAGACTATCAGACGGCAAAAGAGAAAACCTTTTTCACCAGACAAAAAAAGTTACCCTTATTCCATTCGGAAACGGGAATCTTTTACCAAGAAAATTCGTTTGTATGAACTGAGTATAGGCATTTACAACATAAGCCTTTCCTTCTGGTGTTTTTGGTTACGATTTGTTGAATAATGAACTGGAATGCTCCCTATGTTTCCCATAAATGCTTGTTAGTAAGCAGCCAGATGACCGACGCAGTAAGGTCCTCTCCGAGAGATTAAGGTCCTCGCCTTGGTTTCGAACCCGGGTCACCATATTAAGAGACCACTGCTCTACCGACTGAGCTATCACGCCTTCTATATTGCACTGAAAAGGAGAAGGATATACATGTGTATTTCGTTTCACTTCATCCATTTTAGTTTAAGTGTAGCTTGAAATGAAAAATCCTCGCTGTTCTTTACCTTCTGTTGATTGCGTAGGCCTCCAGATAATGTCCGAATGAACATCCGATGACTGAACTGTCACCGCTGTGTGGGGAATTGATAATGTTATAGGCCGTTCCATTGAATACGTCTTTTGTTCGGGGAAGGTGCATTCTATACCATGCGTTGATAGGAACTCCCCTTCTTCGGTATCAACTTGTGAAGTATCCGCCAAACCGATAGAGACATTGTGGTAAGATCCAGGCCGCACTGCCTTCGGTGGGATGTTCATGGATATGTCGTACCCATCCAAATACAGGATTCCACCCTCATATCCAACCCTTCCTCGTATATTCGCAGCAGGTTTTACATCAGGAAGTTCTGTAATCAACATTGAAAATAAAACAGAAAATCTCACTACTGGCTTCCCATTGAAATGAGTTTAGTTCGGAATAAAGTCAGAAACCACTAAGCATCTCTTTACCCTCAGAACCTGATCTGTTACTCGACCTTGCTGTGTGACGTTGTCATTGTTATGTTATTGTATTGCTTTTGCAATTTGCAAAAATAGGATACTAATGCAGTACCTTGGACTATACATAAAGAGAGAAACAACACAATCTTGAAAATGATCCTTAATAATGTATTAATTACAATAAAGTGGTGTATACCGATGTTAACAATAAATAGCTTCCATGCTACATTTTGTAGGTGCCCCCTTCCCCCCCCCCAAAAAAAAAATATTCATTTTCTATTTGCGCCCCCCCCCCCCCCTCCCCTACTTTGAAAGTCGCTTCGCTGCCATTCCTGTAAAGTTACGAGTACATTAGTCTTTCGAAATATCCGAAACATTTAACTTCCAGAGGAGTTATTACATCTTTGAAATGATTAAATTAGGTCACAATAGCAACCAGTGACTTCTTCAGTTGAACCTGAATGCATGCTAATAATGATTGGCTGTCGAAACTTTGCGCAGAGTTTGTTAACTGCTTTTTCGAAAAAGAAAAACTTACCACGATACGAATGAACGCTTTCCTCTTCTGAAATTCTATATAGATAAGACACAAAAATACAAGCATGCCGGAAATGATAACATGCATGGTGATTCAACTGATAGCACATGCTAGTATAACAATCAAAATATTGATAAAAAGAATTTGTGCACATTTGTTACAGATATTGAACGGGTAATAGAAAAGACATAATTTTTAGATTTATAGAAATATATATCATGGGAGAATTGATGGACAAGAAACGGTTGAAACGACTTAGCAACAAATGTTACCGTGTGTTTTAAGTTCGGGTAATTAGAGTATCCAACAAATGTACAACCCTTTGAAAAAAACGTTATTCCAAAGTAATTCAAATATTCAAATGCAACTCTCAAGTTACAATGTTGTACATGTACACATAAATTCTTCACAACAAAATTAATTTTTGTTCGAAATCCTACATGAATTTACACATAAAAATATACATTTACACCATAATGTTACCTCTGAAACAGCAAATGCCGAACTAGTTCGCTCTTTGCATACTGTACTGGTGTCAGCCCATTTGTATCCTTGATATCGATGTTGGATCCTTGATTTAATAGAAGTTGCACCATAGCCTCCTCGGGTAACATATCTTCACCACTCTCTTCCTGAATCTAGTGAAATAGGGAAAAAAGAAATGATAATTTTGGTTTCATATGTTCATTCAACATTTACTGGCAGTTTCTTATAACCAATAAAATCGACAAGTGAACAAATTGCAGATGAATAGTTTTAACCTTATACGATTTATTTCACAATATGAAGAACGATGCATTTATGCAAGTCTATGAAGAGATAATACACAAAAGATGTTGTGTCTATTTTTGTAAACATGTATTATAACACGGATAATACGGATAAGAGGCACAATTTAAACGTTTGCCATGGGCAACATTATTTTTAGATCTGTTGGCAAATTTCAAATATATCGCTTCAAGAAAAGAGGGAAGTTTTTCCAAAGTAACTTTCATTGAAGGAAAAACAGGGGTAAATGGTAAAAACCTGCTGGATCTTTGGCGTCACTTCCACGCTTCTTTCACTACATTGGCATAGTTTGACAGCAAGGTGTAATGGCGTCTGACCATCATTAGCTTGCCCATTAAGCTCAGCGCCACGGGACAACAACAACTCTAGTACTGATGTTAGCCCTTTAATCGTCGCTAGATGAACGGGTGTTAGGCCATCTCCGTCAGAGAAGTTGACTAATGATGAGTCCTGTGAACAAAGAAAAGGTAAACATATACATAAGATATAATTTGATCTAGCACGTGCTTACGTGTTAAAATGCACACATTTCTATCAATCATACGAAACCATTACAGATAAGACGTTTAGATGGTCAATATCGGACGTCTATTAAATATTTTCGGAATTCAAATTATATGCCTCAAAAGATCAACGCATTTTGGCGAAAGGATATTTGTTACTTGTTACCCAGTCCAACAAGTTTAGCAGCAACGCGCATTTCGGCTTCACATGCATGTTAAAGGGATAGTCCACCCCAGGATTTTCTTTAGCTGACGATATAGACCTAATAATACCATGAAGAATGATACAAGTCTCATTAAAACCCATGATCACATAACAAAGATATATCGACTTTTTTATCGAAAATCAGCCGCCCCCCAAATGCAAATGCGTTACATGGGCATGAAACGATCGCCAAAAAATAACCGATAGTATCGAAATTGTGACGTATGTTGCGAGCTGCCTTCTTATTTCGCAGACATTCACTTTCGCTTTCACTTTCATTCATGATTCGTCGTGTCAGTGCGATAACAGTGTACCGCGAGCGAAAGTGAATGTCTGCGAAATAAGAAGGCAGCTCGCAACATACGTCACAATTCATGCCCATGTAACGCATTTGCATTTTGGGGGCGGCTGATTTTCGATAAAAAAGTCGATATATCTTCGTTATGTGATCATGGATTTTAATGAGACTTGTATCATTCTTCATGGTATTATTAGGTCTATATCGTCAGCTAAAAAAAATCCTGGGGTGGACTATCCCTTTAATGTGTTCACAAAGGAAAATGTTGTGAGGTCTGTATGATAATGACTTTGTCGATCATTTGGAATTGTAAACAAATATGTTAATTATTCAAATATTTACTGTAGGGATTATTCCTCTCATATATTTGGTGGCATTCTATTCAGTGGGTGACACTTCCAATTCTAAGGAGGAATGCTCAGTCCATATATTCATTTGCAATGATTACAATTATTATTCCCCTCATAAATATGCAGTATTGACAGTTTTGCAATTTTGGCATAAAAAAGAGAGTTTTAAAAGACAGAAAGCAACATGTTTAAAAACTCACATTTTATATGTTTGCATTCTCTTTTTTTCATCTGACAAATTTTACCATGAACGCGGGAACGGTTTGCCACGCCACATCCGAACACTAATTAAAAGCGGGCTCATTTTTTAATTGTCTCTATAACTGAACTAGCCCCAGATGTAATGTGTCCCTTTTGCAGCCAACATCAAATTCCGAAGAACTTTTCAGGAATCATGATCGTATCACGTATGTCCTATCTGTGAAGTTTAAACGTTCACAGTGATCTAGTTATGCAGGAGAAACCGTTTACTCTATAGACTGCACTGTCCGTCACTATTGAGTGACTGACTGACTTTTTAAAATTCGTAAATAACATAGCTAAAACTAGAAATGCAATCGTGTCAGAACGATGTGCATGCAATGACGCCATGTTTCTACGTGTTAAACGAAAGAGCTTCTCTCGGACTATCCAGAGCAATTTGCACGAAGTCTATAGCTTCCGTGATATTGGAGATAGGTAGGGCGAAAGAAAGGCCTCAACAGTGACCTTGATGGGATGGTAGTGACTATGCCTACGAAGTTTGAAAGAAATTGGGATAGGGGAAAGAACCTAGAAAGGGCTCGCAAGCACTGCGTGCAAAAACCAATGGGATTTGGTGCATGTTCGTCATTGCAATAAAGATCGTTCTGGGGGCCAAAAGCGTGAACCCGATATGTCCCATAGACAATGCGTGTAATGCATGGGCGGAAAACGTACAGGATCTGTATTATGACCGGAGTTAAATTGTTTTTTCTCTCTCTCTTTACGTCTCTTTATGGGCCATATCTGGTATCTTTTGAAAGAGAATTTCATGGTTGTTATTGTAAACCACTCTCTGTTTTTCTATGATAATCCTATCGAAACACGTGATGTAAAATAGATTTATAGGACAAAATGGCGTCTTAAATGGCCCCCTTGACCAATTTCAAAAATCCGGCCAAGAGGTGCCCTGCGTATTGGAACTCGGCATATCACTGCAAATTTTCAAGGAAAAAAAAGGACGTTTAAGGGGCGAAAAGCAGTCTGAAAAAATGACGTCATAGCCGATACGTGTTAGATTCGGGCGAAAACTCGGCGGAATTCGTATAGTGACCTATATTCAAATGCCATTTACTCACAATTTTCTGTGTGACATATACTCTACTTGGTATCATGCAAAAGAGCACTTCGTTGCGGTCAGTTTAACACCATTGTTATCTCCGCGCAATGTATTGCACGCATTAAACGCGCTATTAGGTAATGCATAGTAAATTCATAATTTTTGGCGATAACTTTGCGACGAGGGCATTACAATTGATTTAACTTGGCAGACAGCTGTCACGTATATGGATACATATGTGTGCCAAGTTTCATTGATGTAGGTATAAAGATCGCCATTTTAGAGCAAGTTTAAGTTATTTTGGAATTTTCTTGAAAATGGCGAATTTGGAAGGCATTTTTCTCAAAGTCGGTCAGTGTTAGGGTATATAATTTTGTATATGGCTGGAAAGGGCATATCTTCAAGTATCTCAATCCAAAAAAGGGTACGGATTTGCCAAGCCATAATGGAGATACGGCCACAGAAAGAAAGCCAATTCCCATAACTTTAGAGGGCGCTATTTATGTTTTGCAAATTTATTGGAGCGTGAAATTTTGCATGGCTATGTGCAATTATGAGATAAAGATACTGTGAGATTTAAATACAAAACGGAATTTTTATGAGAAAGTTATGGCAGTTTTAGATTATTTAGGGGTCAATTTTTCAAGAATTTGAGAGATTTTTGACGGAGTCGGTTTCAGATTTGAATTTTGAGTACGAAGATGGCATTTTGAAGGGCAGGTTATCCGTCGCAGATTAAAGAACATCTCTTAGACTATCTAGAGGAATTTGTTAAAAGTTTGTAGGATCTAGGATAGTGGAGATAGGAAGGAAGATAGAAAGGCCTTAAAATGAACCAAAAACGGACAAAATGGCGCCTTGACGGTCATGCATGAGTGATTTCGAAAATCAAAGAATGTAGTGACCTTGATGAGATGTTAGAGACCATGCCTATGAAATTTGAAAGGAAAAGGACATGAGGAAAACACCGAACCAGGAATAACAAACACTACGTGCAAAACGAATGCGATTTCCTGACGATAAGGATAAGGAAAAGGAGGAAAAGGAGAATAATAATGGGGCAGAATGTGAACGAAAACAAGGCAATGACGAAGGTCGTCATTGCAATTAGTTGTAAAGGGTACATTATCATTTGTACACATCAATAACCCGCTTCTTTACTCAGCACAAAACGTACGACTATATATGCGATAAAAGGGTATGAAAATCAGAGTATATCCTGAGCGTATTTTTCGCAACGCATATAATTCCACATTTAGACAGTTATCAGTTGAAATCTTTTAAGAGTTTTTAGTTGGTATTATCTCTTGTTTACCATAGAAATTACATAATTGTACTGCATATGTTCAGCCTGTAAAAGGGGCAGACTACCTTTAAAGTGACTCGGTAACATTGTTGAAGGTTCATGGAAAAACTGTGTAACTTTTGTATGAAATGTAACTTATTATATTCCTTCTACTGTACAAACCCTCTAACATGCCAAAAATCCTGAAAAAAATCTCAAACCACAAAGATATCTATGATTTTTTCTTTGAAGGAGTCACTGTGCGACACACTGTAACAGTAAGTTCTCCCAACCATTTTTGAATTGTCCCAACCGTTTTTCTATTAAAAAAGAAATACGACAGGCTTTAAAAAATCTTTCAACAATGTCTGAAATGGTATATAGAACCAATTCATTACGTTGTGACGATTAACATTCACCTTAAATGTGATTAAATTGTAATAATATAGTCGGGAGAATTAAGGATTCATTCAGATCAGTTTTTCCCAATTTTTATTTCTAATAATGGTTTGTTTTCACTCAAGCTTTAAGATTATCTTTAATTGTACAGTTGGCATGGAAGTCACTACCTATTAAAGCACAATTTTCTCTCATCGGAATTTGAATATTCTATTTGGAATACCATAAAGCTTGGACTTTGTTACCATATTCAGTAGACTATTTGAGATATCAACGTTGCCAGAGCTAATGGCAACATGTATAGGCAGCTGGCCCCGTCTTGACAGTCTTGTAGTTAGTCGTCGATCCAGCAGGACTTCCATCACCGTTTCATTTCCGCTGTGTTGAAAAGAAGAATAGCAGTGTGAGGAATTTTCTCTTTCTCCCTGTCAGTGCAAATGTTGGATGCAATAATAACGTACTCTTTTGTCTTTCTTTTAGATTTTCCTGAAGATTAATGTAGGACTGATATCAAGACATGAAATACACTTAATTATGTATACATTTTTTTAAAGCCGTTCAAACATTTTCAACTGCACTTCGGGACTGTATAAAGAGTACACGTAGGGTGGTATCCTAAGAACATTAAGAAATCGCTCACTACTCGCATATTTCGGTAAAATATGAACCGACCCTGAGGTTAGCATTTGTACTCTCAAATATCAAGTGACGTTAATTTAGAATGCAAAATGATAAAGTGAATTCAAAACCAAAGGCATTGAAATGGGGGGAAAACTCGTCAATGAATTAAAAGAATTAAAAGTCAGTATACCTCGTTGCAGCATAATGAAGGGCTGTCCACCCTTCTGCATCTTCTGCCTCAACATCTGCATTGTTTTCGAGAAGCAAGCGTACACAGTCCAGATGTCCTCTGCTTGTCGCAAGCATCAGCGGAGAGGTACCTAAAGTGTCTGCTCATCAATAACAATTTAAGACGAGATTTAGGCTATGTTTTGATTATGGTTAGTTTAAAACACGGTTGCGTTCAAACATTTTTCGCCGGTCGTGAATTTAATCACGATTGAGAACTTGTCAAGATTCGATTTGGATTTCAGAAAAGGGTACGTTTTGAATCATGATTCTGCCATGATCAAAGCTTCTGAAAATGTATGAACGCAATGGATATCTCAATCACGATTATAATGTTACAATTTGTCCAAAAAAACGCGCGCCCTTCTGAGATGTGATTTCCTGAGAAAAAATATAGGAAAACATAAGGAATGATAATAGAAAAAAGTAGAGGGGAGAAAGGTGGAAACAAAATGATAACATAAGAAAAGATAGAAAAGGGAGTGCTTAAATGACGGATAGATACACAAATTTAACATGAGCAAAGAGAGGAAGAGAGATGAAAGGATGAAATAAAATAATACATATTGAATGTCAATGTCATTGAAAGAAAGAGAGAAAGAAAGTAAGGATGGCAGAAAGAATAAAACAAAAATTAAATCAAGAAAGATGAAAGGAAAAAATCACAAAAGGGCGAAACAAAGAATAAAACAAGACATGAAAAATGAGAAGATGAAATAGAATAATAGAAGAAATACAATAGTAGAAGAGATGAAGTAGGAAAATATACAAAATACAAAAGGAAAGGGGAATTATTGAAGTAAAAAATAAAGATTATCATAAGAACAGATAAAAGAGAAAGGAAAATCAAAATGTAATAGAAAGTGATAATGAATAGCCGAAGACCAATTTAATTTGATCACGTGAGTTGCATTTTAACAGTTAATTCAACTTTAGATTAGAGATTTTAAAAAGAGGAAGGCGGGGCTATTTTTATGGGAAACCAGTGGGGACGGCCTATTAACATGCAACGTCAGATTTTCCTGATATTCCATTCAACATTTCGCACAGAAGGATCGTTTGATTTGTGTTTCCGAAACATGATAATCCATCAAACTTGTAAAACACTTTTCTTTACCGATTTTTCTTGACGGACAAAGGGCCATACAAGGGTAATTTGACAAAGAAATCAATCAATGAATTGTATTACCTTGGCCTTGATGTGCACCTTTGTGAAGTATGTATTCAAGAACTGGAGGATGGCCACTAAATGATGCTAGGTGAAGAGGTGAAATATCGTCTTGATCACGGGAAACAATATCCGCTCCTTTACTGTCAAGGTACCGAAGTACCTCAAGATGGCCAGCGAATGATGCATTGTGAAGAGGAGTACTGCCGTTGATGTCACGCTTATCGAGCTGCACTCCATTGCTGAAAAGATACTGAACAATTTCAAGATGGCCGTTGGATGATGCATAGTGAAGAGGTGTGCTACCGCTGTTGTCACCCTTCTCGAGTTGTGCACCTTTGCTAGCTAGATACTGAACAACTTTAAGATGGCCATTAGATGACGCATAATGAATTGGTGTCCTATTGTCAACGTCACCCTTCTCGAGACTAGCCCCTTCATTTATCAAATACTCAACAACGCCAAGGTGACCCTTATAAGATGCATAATGTAGTGGTCTCCACTTACTCGTATCGGAAATATCAGGTTGTGCCCCTTTGCTCATGAGGTATCGAACTAAGTCTAGACACCCTGCAGATGAAGCATAGTGCAGGGGGGTTCTACCAATGTGATCTAGCTTTTCAACACTTGCTCTCATACTATCGAGATACTGGATAATGTTGAAGTGGCCCTTTATGGATGCGTCATGAGCAGGTGTGGTGCCATTATCATCGACGTTCTCAATGTGTGCTCCTACGCCAGCGAGAGACTTAATTACGTCAAGATGACCATTGTATGATGCATAATGAATAGGTGTCCCCCCATCATTATCACAGTTCTCAACCTCTGCTCCTCTACTAACGAGATACTGGACAATGCCCACATGTCCATTGGATGATGCATAGTGAAGAGGTGTCAAACCACCACAGTCGCCTTTCTCAAATTCTGCTCCTCTACTAACAAGGTACTGAACGATCTCAACTGTACCATTAGTTGATGCATGGTGAAGTGGTGTTTTTGAATCATTATCACTTCTCTGAAGGTCTGCTCCTTTACTATCAAGATATTGAAGAACTTCCAGATGCCCATCGCGTGATGCAAAGAGAGCAGCTGTTCGACCATCATTGTCAGCTTTTTCTAGCTGTCCCCTTTTACCAATAAGATATTGGACAATAGAAAGATGACCATTCGATGAGGCATAGTGCAGTGGTGTCATACCATCATTTGCACATTTATCAACCTCCTCCCCTTCGGCATGGAGATACTCAACGATATTGAGATAACCCTTAGTCGATGCCAAGAAAAGAGGGGTTTTACCCTCTATATCAACCATATCTAACCGAGCTCCCTTTTCTCGTAGATATTTCACAACTTCAAGGTGGCCATTGAATGAAGCCTGATGAACAGGTGTTAGACCATCTTTAGCACTCGTTTCAACGTGGGACCCTTCGCTGACGAGATACTGGACAACCTCAAGATGACCATTGGCTGATGAAAGGTAAAGAGGTGTCTTGTTGTTTAATTCACCCTTATCAATTTGTACTCTCTTAGTGACAAGATACTTAACAACGTCAAGCTTGCCATGGGTTGAAGCATAGTGAAGGGGTGTCCTCCCATCATTTGAACACCTCTCAAGCTGTGCCCCTTTACTACAAAGAAACTCCAAAATCTTGAGATATCCTCTCGCTGATGCAACATGGACTGGTGAGATACCTTCGTCGTCACTGTTGTTAATCTGGGCTCCGTTGTTGACAAGATACTGAATTATATCTAACTGATCATGTCTTAAGGCACTACGAAGAGCTGTGTAACCAATCTTGTTCTTTTGCTCTACCATTGCTCCTGCAGAAACGAGACACTGAACTATACCAAGGTGACATTTCAATGATGCATAATGAAGGGCTGTCATACCATTGTTATCTCTACTTTCAAGTTGTGCTCCTTTACTAATGAGAAACTGGACAATCCCAAGCTTGCCATTGGTTGAAGCATAGTGAAGGGGTGTCCTCCCATCATTTGAACACCTCTCAAGCTGTGCCCCTTTATTACAAAGAAACTCCAAAACCTTAAGATATCCTTTAAATGATGCAAGATGGACTGGTGAGACACCGTCATTGTCACTGGTGTCAATCTGGGCTCCGTTGTTGACCAGATACTGAACTATATCTAACTGATCGTGCCCTAAGGCATAAATAAGAGGTGTTTTACCAATCTTGTTCTTTTGCTCTACCATTGCTCCTGCAGAAACGAGACACTGAACTATACCAAGGTGACATTTCAATGATGCATCATGAAGAGCTGTCATACCATTGTTATCTCTACTTTCAAGTTGTGCTCCTCTACTAAGGAGATACTGCACAATGCTCAAATGTCCATTGGATGATGCAAAGTGAAGGGGTGTCAAACCACTACAGTCGCCGTTCTCTAGTTCTGCTCCTCTACTAACAAGGTACCGAACAATCGCAACTTTACAATTAATTGATGCATGGTGAAGTGGTGTTTTTGAATTATTATCACTTCTCTGAAGGTCTGCTCCTTTACTATCAAGATATTGAAGAACTTCCAGGTGCCCATTGCTTGATGCAAGGAGAGCAGCTGTTCGACCATCATTGTCAGCTTTTTCAAACTGTCCCCCTTTATCAATTAGATATCGGACAGTAGAAATATGACCAAAAGATGATGCATAGTGAAGTGGTGTCATACCACTATTCGCACATGTATCAACCTCCGCCCCTTCGTCATGGAGATACTCAACGATATTGAGATGGCCCAACATCGATGCCAAGAAAAGAGGGGTTCTACCCTCTATATCAACCACATCTAACCGTGCTCCCTTCTCTCGTAGACATTTCACAACTTCAAGATGGCCATATAATGAAGCATCATGAACAGGTGTTAAACCACCATCAGCACTCTTTTCAAGGAGAGCTCCTTTACTGACAAGAAACTGGACAACGTCAAGCTTGCCATTGGTTGAAGCACAGTGAAGGGGTGACATACCAGAATTTGAATACCTCTCAAACTGTGCCCCTTTACTCCAAAGAAACTCCAAAACCTTAAGCTTACCTAATTGTGATGCAACATGGACTGGTGAGCTACCTTCATTGTCACTGGTGTCAATCTGGGCTCCGTTGTTGACCAGATACTGAACTATATCTAACTGATCATGTCCTAAGGCATAAATAAGAGGTGTTTTACCAGTCTTGTCCTTTTGCTCTACCATTGCTCTTGCAGAAACGAGACACTGAACTATACCAAGGTGACATAGTAATGATGCATAATGAAGGGCTGACATACCTTTGTCATCTGTACTGTCAAGTTGTGCTTCTTTACTAATGAGAAACTGAACTATATCCAGGCATCCAACCGATGATGAAATGTGAAGTGGTGTCATGCTGTTATCTTCTCTCTTTGCAATCGGAGCCCCTTTGTCAACCAAATACTTAACTACATCAGAATTACTATTTAATGCTGCGGTGTGAAGAGGTGTCGAACCAACATTATCACTCTTGTCAAGGCGGGCTCCTTCGCTGACGAGATACTGGACAATCTCAAGATGACCATTGGCTGATGAAAGGTGAAGAGGTGTCTTGTCGTTTAAGTCACCCTTATCAATTTGTACTCCTTTAGTGACAAGATACTCAACAACGTCAAGATTGCCTCTGGTTGAAGCATATAGTGAAGGGGTGTCCTACCATTATTTGAACTATTGTCAAGCTGTGCTCCTAATATATCAAGACTCCGAACAAGAGCAAGATTACCCTCCAATGAAGCATAGTGAAAAGCCGTTCTTCCATAATTATCCTTCTCCTCAAGTTGTGATCCTTTACTCACAAGGTACTCAACAATATTACGATGACCCCTAATAGACGCATAATGGAGTGCTGTGCCGCCTTCTTCATTTTTTTCCTCGACCTGTGCCTCGTTTTGAACAAGATATTGTACAACATCGTAGTGACCACACGCTGATGCAAGATGTAGTGCTGTATAACCATATTTATTCTTCTGTCGGATCTGTAGACCTCTGCTAACAAGATATTGAACAACTTCTAAAAAACCTGTAGAAGAGGCATGATGAAGTCCCGTCGTACCAGTCTTATCAGTCTTTTCAATTTGTGCTCCTTTGCTGTCGACATATTTCACTATTTCAAGATGACCATTCAAAGCTGCACTAAGAAGAGGTGACCGACCATCATTATCATCCTTATCAAGTAAAGCGCCTTCATTGTGAAGATATTGAACTAATTCTAGGTTACCTTTCGATGACGCAATGTTAATAGCTGTGTGACCGTTATCATCAACCATGTCAAGTTGTGCTCCACCCTCGACGAGATATTGAACGACATGAATATGCCCCAAGCGTGATGCGTAAAGAAGAGCTGTCTGGCCACTAGCGGCAACCTTCTCAAGTAGTGCTCCTTTTTTACAAAGATATTGAACAATTTGATCATGTCCACTCAATGTTGCAAGATGTAGGGCTGTGTTCCCTGTTGCCTCGCTTATGTCAAGCTGTGCTCCTTTTTCAACAAGGCACTGAATAATCTCAACATTTCCTAAGAACGATGCATAGTGAAGAGGTGTCAAGCCACTATCGCTTATCTCATCAAGTTGTGCTCCAATTCCAACGAGATAGTCCACAATGTGAAGATGATTACACCTTGATGCAATGTGAAGTGCTGTCTCACCAACATTATCTTGCTTATCTAAGTGAACCCCTCTACCATGAAGATACTGGATAACATTAAGATGACCATTTAATGATGCATAGTGAAGTGGTACTTTACCATCATCGTCAGCCTTCTCTAATTTTGCTTCTTTGCTGTCAAGATACTGAACTACATCAAGATGACCCTTCAAGGATGCCAAGTGGAGAGGTGTCTTACCACTTTTAAATCCCTCTTCTAAACGCATTCCTTGGCTATCGATCAAGTACTTGACAACATGAAGGTGACCGGCAGCTGATGCCAAATGAAGAGGTGTCCAACCCTTCTCATTGGCATTATCCAACTTTGCTCCTTTATCTATAAGATATTTTACAATATCAAGATGACCCATGCTTGATGAAAAGTGAAGAGGTGCCATACCGTTATTACCACATTCATCAAAAGCTACACCATTATTAACGAGATAATCAAGCACATCAAGATGACCACTTGCAGATGTATAGTGAAGAGGTGTCAAACCATCAGCATCTTTTTTTGCTATTTCTGCTCCCCCAATATGTAGATACCGAACCACATCAAGATGACCACTATATGATGCATAATGGAGAGGGGCTCGGCCATCATTATCGCAAGTATCAAGATTTGATCCGATACTGTAACAGTGTTGAACGTAATCCAGATTCCCTCTGAACGATGCATAGAGAAGATATGTTCTGCCATATTTATCAACATGCAAAGGATCTACATCCCTCCTTGCCAGATAATCATCTACATTAAGATTACCAATGAAATGTGCATCCGGAAGAAGTTTTTTACTTTCTCGAACAAAAGAATCTACATCCCTTCTTGCCAGATAATCATCTACATTAAGATTACCAATGAAATAGTCATCTGGAAGATGTTTTTTACTCTCTCGAACAAAAGGATCTACGTCCCTCTTTGCCAGATAATCATTTACATTAAGGTTATCAATGAAATATGCATCCGGAAGAAGATTTTTACTCATTCGAACGCCCCAACCAATCGGTAAGTCAAGACCGGTGAAGTATAGAACAACGTCAGAATGACCATTAGACGATGCTAATTCAATAGGTTTCAAACCATCTTTGTTAACCGCCTCAATATTTGCTCCTTTACTAACTAGATATTCGACGATAGGGAGATGTCCATAGAGTGATGCATAGTGAAGTATCGTATTACCATCCTCATCAACATCTTTGAGATCTGCCCCTAGACTGTCTAGAAATTGAACGACGTCAAGGTGACCATACCTAGATGCATAGTGAAAAGGAGTCGCGCCCCCGTTATCAACCAGCTCAAGCTTGGCTCCTTCGTACTCCAAATAGTCAACGATGTTAAGGTATCCTTCGCGTGATGCAATATGGAGGACCGTTTCTCCTACCGCATTGGGAGTGTTTATCTTTAGGACCCTAGTATCCCTAGTTTCGCTTTCTAACGATGCCTTGACCTTCCCAAAATCACCTTCTTTCGCTGCCGTATAGATATCCATGTTTGCGAGGTGGTGGTTTTTTTTCTATTGAAAAGGTTGCAATTCCTGTACCATGTCTACAGGCAATTCGTAGCAACAGGCATGAAGTGATAACACTTTTAGAGAAGTGTTATATTTTCATGAAGTCTGCGCAAAAGAAAATGATGTTGGTATTAAACTTGCCGTTGCAATCCTAAGATGGCATTTATGTTAAGCTCTGTGTTTGGCCCGTCTGGGAAGCTGGCAGTAGCATTCCTGATTAACATTGACCGTTACGTCGTGATGAGACTGTAGCTGCACAAATGAGGTATGAAAACTCCTGTTCATCGCAATAGTTTCATGTATGCAACTTCGATCGTCATGATTCTATGAATACTATGTCTTTACTTCAAGGTCATGTAGCGTTATCATATTATATTGTATTACGCCTGAAGAAAAGTTAGCTCCAGCAAAAGGTGCAAAAACAGTGTTCGTCCAGTGAATAATGATCAAGATGGCACGCCCAAATTAATTTGCCTTTCCACGCATTACAGCAGAAGCCAACGCTTGTCAATGTGTTATTCACCAACCATGCGTTCGATATGCTCTCCTTTCAACACAGACATGACAACCGACTAAGAAAAGTCATATCACTTAGTATATATGTTATCTTATCGATATTTATATAAATATTTACACATCTCTCGTAAAATCGTCTAACAGGCAGTTTAATATTTCGCGCGTAAGTAAAATGGTTAATGTAATCATAAGTAGATAGCCCAGTGACCTGTGGAGATATTTATACAAGTACCCTGCACAACTATACGAACTATTTGTCGACCTTTGGATGGGCTGTTCTAAAATTCCAGAATAGGGGGTAAAATTTGATCCTGGTTGAAGGGAACTCCTGTTGTATTTTATATTTCATTCTGTCCAGACTGCGGGTAAATTGTACATGTATGTTTAGATCGGGATTAACTGAAGAAGAAATACTGACGTGCACCAGCGTGTTAGTCTATGAAGAGAAATTCCGTTATTTAAATGAAAAGAAGAAAATTAAAACATTCACTGTTTGCGCCCTCACAGAGAAAGAGGGTGCAAGGAGAAGGGGGAGTAGCACAACAAAGCGACAAAAATATACAAAGCATTACTGTACTGGCTGTTCTCTTTAGCTTCCAGGAGAAAGATAAGGCTGATACAGCCTGACCCAATTATTTTTATACGATGCATGTTATTTCCAAAGAACAAAAAAGAAAAACAAACAAGATAAAGTCTAAAGCAAATATTGTCTAACAAAATAATAACTAATCAATCATTATGTATCAGATATTTAGTCACGTAGACGTAAACATGAAATGCTGCTACTTTGACCTTGGATCCATAAAATTATTATATGAACAGTGGTAGCAAATGCATCAGTAATATTAGTAGTAGTAGTATTAGTAGTAGTAGTCGTAGTAGTAGGAGTAGTAGTAGTAGAAGTAGTAGTAGTAGTAGTAATAGCAGTAGTAAGAGGAGTAATAGTAGTAATAGTACTAATACTAGTAGTAGTAGTGTTAGTAGCAGTAGTTGTAGTAGTAGTAGTAGTAGTAGTAGTAGTAGTAGTAGTAGTGGTAGTAGTAGTAGGGGCAGGGAACAGTGGACACACTTTTTTTCCAAGTACCACAAAAGTGCACCTTTTTACTTTAGATAAGTGCCTTCTTCACCTATGATAATTGCCCCTATTCAGATCTGAAAGGAGCCCTTTTTACTTCTACAAGTGCCCCTTTCTTCTGTAATAAGTACTGTTCCACTTATGTTAAGCGCCTCTTTTCACTTCTGATAAGTGCCCCCTTTTTTGCCACGTTCCCCAATTTTCTTTTTAATAAGTGCCCTTTTTCCCTCTGATAAATGCCCCTTTTCCTTTCACACCTCTGATGAATGCCTGATGGCTGCCTCTTTTCCTTCGACAAGTGCCCGTTTGTAATGAGTGTCCCTTTTCATTGTCATAAGTGCCCTTTCATCTCAGGTGAGTGCCCCTTTGCAGGTACATGAAGTGCCCCTTACCAATCTCTGATAAGTGCCCCTTCACCTTTTACAATTGCCCCCTTTCAAATTTGAGAGGTGCCCCTATCCCTTTGTAATACATGCCCCTTTTCCATCCTCATAAGTGCTTTTTTCATCACTGGTGAGTGCACCTTTTCAGGTGCGAGAAGTGCCCCCATTTTAACTTCTGATCATTGACTCCTATCTTTTCTAATAAGTGTCCTTTCCCTTTGGAAAAGTGTCCCTTCTCCGTTCACCATGAAATTTTCACCTTATTTAAAACGACTAAGAACAACCTTTTCGTTTACTTTCCCGGAAAATTGCTCGCTACGCGCGCTCCCACTTATGGTTGATATAATTATGTTTCTTATAATATGCCTTTTCAGTCTTTCTTGATTTAATTGGACATAAAACCCCATCAGGCCCCCCCCCCCCCCCTCTTTATAAGATATAATTTGTTTGCACTGCGAACTCACAAATCTTCGCTCGCTAGCATCCAACTGCAAAGTATGATTCTTATAAGCAGTATCTTGTAAAAGAGAAGAAAAATATTGAAATCATCCCTGATAATGTAATCATAATCATGACAATGTAGAGGTATGTATCAATGTCTAAAAGTGGTATAATTTTCCTTTGAGGTTTCATTTGGTAGGTGCCCTTTTTCCAGAATGTGCCTTTTTTGTTTGATCCCCCCATCCATTACGGGAGACGCTCTGCCGCTCCTGAAATTAGTAGTGGCAGTAGTACAAGAGGTAATAGTAGTAGTAGTAGAAGTAGTAAAAGTAGTAACAGTAGTAGTAGTTGAAGTTGTAATAGTAGTTATAGTAGCAGTAGTAGTAATAATAATAGTAATATAGCATTTATACTAAAAGTAGAAGTAGTAGAAGTAGTAGTAGTAGTAGTAGTAGTAGTAGTTGTTGTAGCAGCCGCAGACAAAGTAGTAATAGTAGTAATAGTTCACTTATATGCTTCGAAACAACATCTAGAGGCCTCATAACCCCCCCAAAAAGAAAGGTTAAATGTTAGCGCCATTTGAAAGACAATACTTATTTTGACTTCCCTCAAAACCAAAGGGGTTTAAAATGTGGGGAAAAAGCGACCATTAGTTGTCGAATCGACATAAGTGATTGCAATCACCTAAAGGCCCTTTTACACTTTCACGGATCGCATCACGGATCATCCCGGATCGTCGCTCCGGGATCATCCGTGTTATCTCCGGCATTACCGTGTATACACCGGGGAGGCATCCGGCGTGATCCTTGGCGTACCGGCATATCCGGGGAAAAAATTAAGCTTGCTTAATTTTTCATCCCGGAGTTCACGGATGAAACAATCCGTCCTCTTCCCTGTAGGCACCGTGTACCTCCGTGTAGCCGTTGTACCGAATTGTCATACGTTTTGTGCTGCACGAAGATTCAATCAGTTTAATTTAGGCCATTACAAGTAGTGGGTTATTGATGTAGACACATGCTCATGTACTTGTTACAGCTCAGTTTATGTATGTTATTACCAAAGAAAAAAAATGCCAGTCACTCACTCATTAGTGTCTTACATGGAAATCTAGAAAGTAAACAGGTTTTCTTGCACAATTTGAAAACTAGGACACTGCTAACGTTTAAGTTTCGCAGATAGGACATACATGACCAAAAAAAAAAATCATAATTCCTGCAAAGCTCTACAGAACTGAATTTGATGTTGGCTGCGAAAGGGACATATTGTCTTTAAGGCCGCCATCCTAAACAAGCGTCGATTATGATGGCGGTCTCCTGCATTTTTGTCCACAGATAATTAGGAAAATACTATATATTCATAACCGACTCATAGTCTATCAAAATATGAAAACAAAATGGGGGTCCAGGTGCATCCCAAAGAGTTATAATGGATTTTGTATAAGCATGTTTTTGCCCATATATACTATGTATTACATGAATGGAAAAATGCAGAAATATATTTAAATTTAATATTGTTCTTTCTGTTTGTTGGAGTTAGATATTGCGACTGTGTTCTACAATCTACGAGTATGTATATATAATTTGGCCTCTGCTCATATCAGTACGTACTTTCAGGCTTCAGAAACACAGTGTAAGAAGGCACTTTCCCCGTGATCAAATGTCGGGGGGGGGGGGAGGGGAGGAAGGTGGGTGAAGAGAGAAGGAGAGAAGGAAGCGAGAGAGAGATTATGTGTATGTGTGTGGGCGTGTATGCGTGTGTTCGTGTGTGTGCGTGTGTGTGTGTGTGTGTGTGTGTGTGTCAGAGAGAGGAAGTGAAGTGAGAACGTCGGGTTAAAGAACAAATATGTAGAGGGAAGGAGAGAGAAAAAAATAGAGAAAAAGATAGAGAAAAAAGTAGAGCCTTTTACACCTAAAGATACCAATTCACCCGGCACACGGATTTTTGTTTTAGACGTTTGAAGGCTCTGAAAAATAATCCCCCCTTTATGTTTTGCTGTTGTAAATGGCATATCCTACAAGACCTATGAAAATGATGTCCTGCAAGCAATGGCTTAAATTTGACTATTTGAAAAAATTACACTTCCCCTGTAAAATGGACATTCGCCTTCTACTCGCGTGCGATGGAGAACACAATATTTCAGATGGACAAACAGATAGAAGTGTAAAGTGACACATCTTTAGCTGAAGGAGACAAGAATGTAAATATTGGCATGTGTAGAGACAGCACCGAGAGTTTTTTTTTATATAGGCAAATTCTCACCGAAGCATTGTGCCAAAGTATAAATTTGGTTCAGAGTAAAAAAAAAACTCTCAAATTATACAGTCTTTACTTTTATCATGAAAGTATATCACTTCAAAAACACAACTGAGATATCAATAATAATAAATAATAATAGGCATTTATATAGCGCCGTCTATTTAGATAATTCTATTCCGAGGCGCATCTATTATTACCCCGGCCTAGCTGCCGTTTATACAGCGCTCCAGCAATTCAAGGAATTAATTCCTGCCAGGTACCCATTTACATCACATGGGTCGAGTGTGGCAAATGTAGATCAATGTCTTACCAAAGGACATTAGTGCCGCGCCGGGACTCGAACCGCAGACCTTGTGATGGCCAGTCCGGCGACGTATCCACTCGACCACGACACCTCTATTTGGGGAAATCGAATTTGTTGTTTTCGTTTTTTTTTTTTTGGGGGGGGGGGGGGAGAGCTCGGTTTATTTGGCCCTGGAAACGACTTGAGATAGTGTTATCGAATACCAGAATAGTGTGACAAATCTTAATTTTTACTGAGAATAGTCTGATAGTCTGATAGACGAGAAAATGCCAGAATAATCTAATGATATATATGGGCCTATATATATTTGCCGACAAAAGTCAAACACATAACCGGAATACTTAAACTTTCTACCGCCGACTTGAATTTTCTGTATCTTCGTTGTATACATTTTAAACATGAATATGAACTGTATCTCTTGACTTTTTACCACATCTTACCATGGACCAAATTACACCTAATTTTGGTTGACACTTGTGAGCGTACTCAAATTATTGTGTGTCTTAGTTTGTCGATTACTTTAGCTGTTTGTGTTTAACTTCAGCGGACAGAAAAGCGAGTATATAGACATCGATATTCAACTCGCGTCGAAAAGTCCATTATTCATTGTTTTATGGGTGTGTTTTGTGTAGCAGAAAAACTACTTATTATGACAAAAAGCAAATAAACTGTTTTAATATAAGCGTAATTTCTGTTGATTTCTCACGATCCTGACGCACGAACTTCGGTTAACGTTTGGTAAAAATGTCTTCAATCCCAATTAAGCACGGTTCGATTCTAGCACTCCCACTGGTTCGATTTTCCCTATCAGTCTTTGATTTAAATTTTATTTGTTTTAACTTTTTTCAAAAGATAATTTAGCAAATCCATTTGGCATTAAAGGCAATGCACCAATTGACAAGGAGTGAATTATCATTTAAATATTACGGTAACAAACTAAATAGAACATGTCAATGTCCGATCTCGCTGTTTCAATATCCTTTGCTTTATTTGCTTCATGCGCTACAAGCGTTTACCCTATAGTCCCAATTGTTAATGTAAATATCATATTCTCTCGATATACAGCGACTAAGTTTACTTATTCATATACTATTTCGACAAACAAAATGTAACATCACGACTCTTTTTCTGCCCTTATGCAAATATTCTCTTCTCTAGTTAATTCAAATAAGGGATGACACGATCCTTCTTTAATTTCAAACGCATAATATGTTAAAATAGAGCGAGTGAGTTTATTCAGTGAAATATGACTGATTTGTTATATCAATGTAATACTTTGTCAAATTATACATTGAGTGAATACAATCATTCATATACTATTTGACTAAATAGAACACGACAGTCTCCGATCAATTTTTATCCAAATATCCTGTACTTTACCTGTTTCTTAAAAGCCTTGACACACGTGCATGTGCACCTATCAAATCGGATTAACTAGGATACGTAATTGACGTGGATGAAAAGCTTCAACATCTCTTCGACTCCGTTCTTTGCGCCAACTCTTATCTTGAAGCTTCAGCGGATTAAGTAAACATCTTTTTTTGGACCACATACTATGCTTCTATAGTGCTCACGTCAAAACTGTCATTTGACGTGTGACTTAATTTTGTTATGAAAAAGCGTCATAGGTAGAATTACGTCTCATTCGGTGTACTGTCACGATTCCACAGCCAGGATTGCATATAAACGAGCTTCATTCGTTTTCTTCTAAGACAGTTTGGAAGTTAGAAATGACCATGAAACTTCGTAAGACTATCTCATGTTCATTCATTTGCGCAACAATACTGCTTTGTTGTGGTAGACAGAGAGTAAAGGCGATTTCATCTAATAAAAATGGGACTGTTGGTAAGTTTTTATCTCAGAATTTTACTTTGTTTTGGTAGACAGAGAGTAAAGACGATTTCATCTAATCTCAGAATTTTAACTGAAGGTGTTGGCGGCCTACATTTTAAATAAAGAATGAAAGTTATGATCCCGATTATTTGGTACTAAAATCTTGTCGATGATTACTTTCTTGACTTGTTTCATCATTCTCTGGTCATTTTCTGCTGCAGAAAGGAATGTTCGTCTTGTTGACCGTTACGACAATGACCTGGTCTCTGAAGGATTCGTTCTTGTCTACATCAACGGAACCTGGGGAACCATCTGTAACCTGGCCTGGAGTCGAGCAGACTCTGAGGTAACGTGCTTCGAACTTGGGTTCAGTGGAGCAGTGCTTACCGACTACGGAAGCTATAAACCCCATCCTGACAATATTCTCTATGATGTCCGATGTGTTGGGAACGAGACGACTATTTTAGATTGCCCGAGTAGTGATGTCGATGAAGGGGGAGACTGTTGGGCTCCAACGAAAGCCTACGCTTTTTGCACAAAATATACAAGTAAGACAGTTTTTTTTTACCCGTGTTGTGTGATTTTTACACTGTTTCCCCCGTCATGAAAGAGATAAGAAAAAAATTATTTATTGCAGAATGATATTCATAAAATAAATTTAGTGGTTCGTTATAAGACCACATATTCCTCAAGAAAATCCTATTGTTTCGTGGTTATTATCAATGTTCATCATATCGAGGATCAAGGGATGCACAATATAAATATCGTAGCCCGATTGGAATAGAAATTGACACAGGTCTCTCATTTCATTCAAATGGAGATCCCGGTGGTAATGAACATGTTAAATTACGGACGCTCAAAAAGCGATTTGTTTAGGACGAGATGACGAGTAGCTAAGGCTTCTCATAGCAGTACAGTATCAACTTATAATGACGTTTTGTTTATGTTGTTTGATCCAGAATGCTTTAAATTACAATTTGAACATGAGCAAAAAGTGCTCACTAGACCGAGGATCAAGGAGAAATCGAGTCCATTATCTGAACTGATAATTGCCATCTCGTTTTAAACAAGTCGAATTGCCGAGTTAATAATAATAATAATAATATTTAGCTTTTGTATAGCGCTTAATACAATGTCTCTAAGCGCTTTACAAATATACTACTACCCCAGGCATTGGATTCAGTGCTTGCCCGCACACACTGTGTGCACAATCTCCACTCCCTGGGGAGCATTCCAGCCAGGCGTTACTTAACGCTCAAACACTGTTTGACCAACAATGACGGTCACATCCTACAAGGTACCCATTTAAAACCAGGGTTGAGAGTAGCAAGTGCAGGTTAATATCTTGCCAAACAAACAACTCTTGTTCTCGTCTTCTTATCCTACGTTATCTGTCATCTCGGCGGCACTTTTAAGCTTCCATACTCAATGTCTCAATCTCGAGCAAAAAATACATTACTCTGAATAATGATGTCAATCGGTTTAAAGATACTATGTCCCTTTTGCAGCCAACATCAATTTCTGTAGAACTTTGCAGAAATTAGGAATATGTCATCTATGTCTTATCTGTCAAATTTAAACGTTAGCAGTGTCCTAATATTCAAATATGCAAGGAAACCTGTTTACTTGTTAGACTTCACTGACAGACACTATTGAGTGACAGACTGGCCTTTTTCACCTTTGGTAATAACACACATAAAATGAGCTGTAAAGTACATGAGCATTTGTCTACATCAATAACCCACTTCTTGTATTGGCCAAAATTAAACTGATTGAATCTTTGTACAGTATAAAACGTACGACCATTCGGTACAATGGTCTGAAAGATCAGACTATTACTTACTGGCTCTATAGCTCCTAAGTCGATTCGACAACTAATAGTCGTTATTTTCCCACTTAAAGACATTTTCAAGCCCCCCTTTTTATAGGAAAGTTCTATATTAGTGATGTCTTTCAAATGCCGTTGGAATTTAACCTTTTCATTTTTTCGCCTGCAAATGGGACATAGTACCTTTAAAGTTGGTTTTGTGGTATGACTCAAAAGGCATAACCAATCGGAATAGCAAACAAGATGTTTGGTCTCTGAAAAATGAAAATCGTATTCAGGCTATTTAAATCTTTTCTGACAATGATTTATATCTGTTTTAAAGTTCGCTTGACAGGAGCCCACTTTCCCGGTGAAGGCAGGGTAGAGGTGTTCTACCTTGGATCTTGGAGACCAGTTTGCAGTGACCATTGGGATCTGAGCGATGGACACGTTGCTTGCAGAGAACTGGGACTTGGTACAGCGCTAGACGTCGACCATGGTTTCATTTCTTCAGAGGAAATGGGAGATTATATCTTGAATGATTTGAGATGTAATGGAAGTGAATCTAGGATATTGGACTGTCCAGGATCCACTTTCAGCATTGGCCAATGTAACTCTACCCGCAGCGCCAGAGTTCGATGCTCAGATGGAGGTGAGTTGTCGTTCTGCGGGTGTAATACTGGCAAAGAATGTTATACGTTGGTAGCAGGGCTCAAATTATTTTTTTGTCCACGGGGGCTCTTCCCCAAAAAAGAGCCCCCGTGAGCCTTCTCACGGGGGCTCTTCTAGTAATGACGGGGGCTCTTATTTTAATACAAATTTCCATTGAATTGGTACCCATGAAACTCCTAAATTCCTTGTTTTTTACCCGGCCCCCTCCCCCCCCCCCCCCACTCAGTGTTATTTAGGGTACGCATATGCTTGTTCCCTCTTTTTGAAAGCACCCCCTATCTGAGGACTGCCAACATTTCGGAACCCCCTTTCGCGTGCTTTTCGCGGGCTTTTCCTGCCTTGGAGACCCCCTTAAATCATGAAAAATGCTCAATGTACCCCCCTAAATTCGGAATAATTTCTCAGAAGTCCAAAGTGATGAGAGAACAACAAAAAAACACCCCCTTTTTAAAGAAATCTTCGGGTGAAAATTTAATACACCCTTTTTTTTTACAATTCTCGGGCCGGACTTGGTCGCACGAAAAGTACCCCTTTACCGGACATTTTGGTAACACGCATGGGGTCCGTCCGTTCTTGGAGTGGGGGGGGGGGCGGTTTTTTATCATTATCATTTATGGTCCACGAGCCGCGTAGCGGCGATGCGATTTTTGTTGTTGCTATTTTGAACCCCCGTAAGACAGTGATGTTTTCCTGACATCTACTAACATGCGGAGCATCGTCCACGAGCCGCAAAGCGGCGAGGCGATTTTTGGTGCTATTTTGAACCCCCGTAAGTGATATTTTCCTGGCATCTACTAACGTGCGGAGCATTTTTTTGGTGCTATTTTGAACCCCCCGTAAGTGATGCTTTCCTGGCATTTACTGAAATCTACACTGTGTAGGTCTGGACACTTTTTTCTGGCATTTTTCTATGCACATCACATTTTCACTTGGCAGCCCCAGGGGGAGGGGGGGGGGGGGGGGTAGGAGGGTTAAACCCCCTAAACCGCCTAGATCCGCCCCTGCAACATCTTTGGTCTTGTTCTCCTTCTCGATATTGATTTACTGGTCGAGGTACATAATTTGCTGGTCTTTTAGAATCACCAGATTTCAGAGGATTCACACTTTTCACAACGAAAAACTTCTGCATATTTCAGTCTTTGCGTGATCGTCTCCAGCTCCAGCAGATATTGGGCGTCAGCGTGCAAACCTGTACTACCGGCGCAGTATAGCCACTGCTGACGGCCGCACAATATAGTGCGAGCTTCCGTTTTTTGTATCGGTAATACTCATAGAGATGGGAGAGATAGCCTCATATAAGTTCCATTTCATTGGTTTAAGGTTTGAAAATTGATACTCAATATTGTGTTAAAGTTATATCAGAAAAGATAATCTTTATTTTATAATTCCACAGGGGCGATTTTTAATTTTGCAATCGCCCCCGTAAGCAACCTGACGGGGGCGATTATGGAGCTCACGGGGGCGAATCGCCCACCGCCCCCGTGTATTTTGAGCGTTGGTTGGTAGGGTGTGTAAAATTAGCACTCATTGGTCCGCCGAAGAGAGTTACATTTTCATGATAAGGGAAAATATAACTAACACATTGCGAACAGTGAGTGACTGAGTATGTACAGGCTTGTACTCTGGGCACTTGACCACGTAGACAATATAATTATGATCCTCGTTATCGGTATCAGGTGATAAGCTGTGAAGCAAACACACCTTTGTATCTGTAAGAGCTGTCCAATATTCCACTTTTACCAATTTGTCAACAGCAAAGATTCCCTAAACGGACCAAACATATATGCTCCAATACACCGAATAGTAAGCAATCTGTCAGTTTCGAGTCGGTTGTTACAAATGCAACCCGCAAAATGACTTTAAAGTAATACAGAGGAAAATATAGTAAAATCATTATTTACGGATCTCCATTTTCTTCGAGATCATTTTCTGATATGGAAAATGCACTTAATGCACTGTAGAGCATTTTTTTCATCTTTACCCACTAAGAGGACAAGTACTATACAAGCGGAAGTAATTTTTATGGTGGGGACGTCTTTTCAAGACTTTCGAATTACTATTTTATTCTTTATTTTGATTATCATCAATATAAATGGTACTTTTTATTATGATTATCATTTATATTTCATGTTCTTAATTCGCTTAAAATTCAAAAGCCCATATAACAAAATAAAAGAATATAAATTCAAATGTCAGAAACAGCTCCATTTTGTTAACCACTGTACTATCAAAAATAAAAAAACTTCATAAGTTTGTTGCCGATTTCTTGTTCTCATCCTAGTTCGTCTGGTCGGCGGCAGAAATAGCAGTGAAGGAAGAGTGGAATTTTTCTCCAAATCAACCTGGGGTACTGTTTGTGCCGAATCTTGGACCTTGAATGATGCCCATGTCGTATGCAACAGTTTAGGGTTCGCCGGTGCACTTAAAACTTTTACTGACCTAGATTTCGGCTTTGGTTCAGGCAATGTACATCTTGAGGATGCCCGTTGCACTGGGCGGGAAACAAATATCCTAAACTGTCCAAATGCACAGTCTGGAGTAGAAGGCACCTGCCTTTTAGACGGTGCTGGTGTTTTATGCTCTACTGAAGGTAATTAGCTGATCCTTGTTTCATGAAATTATTTGTTCGATTTAATGGGCATGGGCACACAGAATATTTATTTTCTGTTGGGGACCGGGGGGAGATTCAATTAATTATTAATAATTTATTACATTTTCTTGTTTTCTTTTTTAATTTGTGGGAACTGCCCCTTACCCTAGCCCCCGCTGCGAACATTCATGGTTTAGTTGCAAAGCAGTTGCCTCGTAACTGTCAAATCCGTGTCGATGTGCTATATTAGTGCCCTTTTGTGGGGCATTAATCCTCGATACTGTCATTTATGACTTAAGGGCGTAGGTCCAATAATTGATAGGCATAGTAGCATACACAAATTTTAGCAGTCACGTAAAAGAAACACAGGCAAATTATTATTCAATAAAATCTGAGAATGTATACTATTATCTAGATCTATTAGGAATAAATCATTGTCAAAATAATTCCATAAATTTGGGTTTAAAAAAAATATGCCAACTATATGAGCGACAGTGTGGTTAGCCCACACCGATATGAGTGTCTTAAATATATATACGAAAAACATGTCAACTGTTTGTTTCATAGTACAAGTCCGATAATCCGTTACAAGCTTCACAAAATAGATTTAAACATCTATTCTCCTAATAGTTAAAGACTTGAATTCGAATTACCGACTCTTAGAACCCCCGTCCCAAGAAAGTTATAGTCTGTAACACATTCTCGACAGAGCATGCCTTGCTATCCGACCCTGGTAGTTGCTTCCATTCTCCCTCCATTTTGGATGGCTACAATACCATGGTCGAAGCGGTTATCCCAGTTCTAATATAGTTGAAAAAAAGTCGAGAACAGTTACCTGGTAAATTACTCCTCAGTTTCATGAATCTTCAGTCCAGACGTATATAGGTTCAAATGATGTTAAAAAGGGATAGTTGAGTTTTGTTGCAGAGGCGCTAAACAAAATATTTTTGTGTGTGTGACATAATGAAAAACCTAGTGTCAAATTTGAAGTAATATACAATTTAAATGAAAACAAAATCATCTTTGTTTGATCATAATTGGTTCAGAGACGGCTGAAATATCCATTAATATAATCATTTCTAATATTAATGGTGCCCCACAAATATTCGATAATTTTGAACTAGCCGTCAAAAAACGGGACAGCGCCTTATACGTTTTATTTCAGCCAATGCCAATATTGGATTTTTGTTGGCTTTTTCGTGATAGTTATAATACGCACAACCAGCCGACCCGTCTATTGCTATTATTAGTTGATTAATTTATTAACGGTCACCGTATTTTTTTTAAAGTGGAGCTGAATTGGTATCATCGTTTCAATCTATATTCAAACATTTTGGGGTCTTCATTGCATTTTTTGGTTCTAAAGGGCACCAGAAACGTCATAAATAAGAATAAGAGCAATAACCATGCACTTTGAAGGCATTTGGGGTCTTTAAAAAGAACTCATCTATCCCTTTGTTTATTTTACAATGTGTCAAAATAATACATATTCCACTGGAACGTGTGCATTGAAAGGTTTATAAATTGGAAGTCCAGGACAAAACGGTTCGCCGCCGAAGCCGCTAGTTCGTGACACCGCGTCACTATTTTGCTTCAAAGTGTTTCGTCGATTTGCCTCATCAAGCGGATATTCAGTCCAGACCGACAAAGGTTTAAATGGTGTTTAAATTAATTATTGTATAATATGTCTAAGAACATTCTTTTCCACTATATAGCACATGTGCATTTAAGGTTGATTCATTTCATAAAGTAACATCTTTTCCATCAGTGTTTTTCTTTCATCTTTTTACTTACAGACGAAATCATCTATCTGGTTGATGGTTCCAGCTTCTTGAGTGGTTTAATTATGTACTACTACAACGGCCAGCGGAGATCTGTCTGCCGTGACTCCTGGGACATGGCCGACGCCCACGTTGTCTGCAGAAGTATGGGATTGGGACAAGCGGTAATGATTCCCAACTCTGATATGTCAGATGGCAGTCGGGATGAAGTCACTCTTGACTGTGTACATTGCTCTGGCAATGAGTCCTCATTCTTTGATTGTCCTGGAGTAGGTATTGCATCTGAAGGTAACTGCAATGATTCTCGGGATGCCAGAGTGATGTGCTCAGGAGGTATGTATAAATTATGTCCATCCCTGAATGACTCTACCCCGCTAGGGAAAGTGAACACCTGCAGCTAGCTTTGCACTGGGGATATTTGCTAACAAGATATTATAATACGCTGTGAAAACAGGGAAGTGTCTTCTCCTTATCTTAGCTCACATACATTAGTGCGTAAAATACTTATTGCTTCCGTAATGTAGGTATGTATGTATAACAGTATAAAGAAAGAAACCTTTGAAGAATGACGGGGCAAGTAAACTACACCAGACTTGGACAAAAGTGCAGCCCTTAATTATTCGCAAAATTCTTCACAATGGATTAACTATATCGTTAAATGTTGCACCTAGTTTGTGGGCAAAGTAATAATTAGAACAAAAATCACCACTTACTTGGGGAACGTACTGTTACATATATATTTTTTCAATCACTGTTTTCCGGCAATGAAGGACAATTCATTAGATTCGATTTGAAAGTCTACGTTTAGCTATGCTCTCATCCTCTGGTGCTTTTTGTAGCGCAGCGCGGCTACTGTCGAAGCGGTATTAGGGACTTTTAGATTAGGGACATTTAGATTTGCGTGGACTGCTACGTGTGATGCCTTTTAAGGCACTGGCAGTCACGTGTGACGTCCTTTTAAGGCACTGACAGTGCCTTAAAAGGGCGTCACCCGTAGCAGTCCACTATGCCCTCGTGCAAATCTAAAAGTCCCTATTGAGTGGACGAGAACGGCGTGAACGTCCACTGATCATGCGTGTCCATGACAAGCTGTTTTAACATTTATTCCTATTTCTTGATATCAAGAATTGGATTCTTGATATAAATATATGATTTTCTGTTGTAAAGCAATGGTAATTCTTGATATCAAGAAATAGGAATAAATGTTAAAACGGCTTGCCATAGACAATTGGATTCTTGATATAAATATATGATTTTCTGTTGTAAAGCAATGGTAATTCTTGATATCAAGAAATAGGAATAAATGTTAAAACGGCTTGCCATAGACACACATGATCAGAGGACATTCACGCCGTTCTCGTCCACTCAATCTAAAAGTTCCTATGGTTGAAACACCACAATCCCATCACCCTTATTACGTCACAATCAACAGTTACTGACCAAACTACTAACTATGTATCATTCGTTGCAGGAAACGTCTGTATAACGAGTTGGTGTAATTTTGGAATGAATTCGCAAGGTATGGGAAAAACGTTAACACTTTCGACGTTTCCGTATTTTTTTTTTGACAGATGAAATTCTAAATATCTAAGAATTATATACAGCAATACAATTTTTAACAGTTCGTAACTGAAAGAAATACTGTTACATTATTAATGTTTATTTTGATGTGTCTTTTCATTTGAATGTGAAAATAAATGACCTCCTTATAACGGGCATGGTGGCTCAGTGGTTAAAGCGCCCGCCTCATGAACGCGGGTTCGAACCCCGGCCGAGTCATACCAAAGACTTATAAGAATGGGACCTTCTGCCTTCTAGCTAGGCGCTCAGCATATTAGATTGGAGAAGGGTAGTAATAACATATTATACAAATAATGAATGGTTATGAGTTCAATAGTGCGAATATTTTCATGAGTTTAAAGATTAACATTCTATTCAACGAGGAGTCAGCCGAGTTGAATAGAATTACTGTTAATCTTTCAACGAATGAAAATATTCGCACCATTGAACGAATGAAAAACATTCATTATTTGTTTTATACAACATCAAAGAAGATCTAATAGAACGTTAATCAACAAATTATGCTTTACTCCTTATATTAAAGATAAAGTAAAGTTGGAGTCAAGCCTTCTCGATTACATTCAGTTTGCCTTCGCGTTAGATACACGCGGGGATACGCGCGCGCACGGCTGAGAGGTACGCAGTCTGCATATAACTAAAAATGCACGGCGCATATAACCAAAAATGCACGACCGTGCAATATAACATCTATTGAATATCACGTGACCAACAATCCTCCAATCAAATGACAAGGATCCACGTAGGTGTTGTATAAAACATATTATGTTATGCAGGGCCCGCTGGAAGAGCAGTTTCATAAGTAAAGTGGCCCCTGGGTAAATAAACCGTAATTATTATTATTATTATTATTTATTATTATTATTATTATTAACTAAACATGTTAATTTGCTGTCGAAATAACGAACCATTAAAAACAAATTCTATCAAATTCCCTTTTCACCTGTATTTTTTTTTCTCAAGAAGGTAGCTGCCACTCCCTCCTACAGAGGACTAACGACTCGGAGTTAGGTAAGAAAACTAAACTTGTTTTCCGGCTTCTTATTCATTAGTTTTGATTTGTATGCGAAATAAGGTTATTCAAAAGGACAAGAAAATACATAAAGTAATGTATAATATCAAATAGACCTTTACGGGTAGGAAAAATGATATCGGATTAATTTTTTTAAATCTTTGAAAGCTTTTAGTAACTTCATTCGTTTCAATATAAAATTATCATACCTCGCATCTGTGTTCGATTTGTTATTAGGTACATGTGTTCAGTATGAGGTAGAGGGTCCCATACCTACATTATCGGCCTTGAAATGTATGTAAGTAAAAGCGTAACTTATAAAAGCATGAACAATAGTGAAGTCTTTTATGTTGCCATTCATTCAGGGGCAGTAATATCTTATTAATCAAAGGTGATGTGAAACATACATATATTTTGTTTGCCAAAGTCACCATAAGGAACTGTGAGACCTCCTTTTTTGAAGAAAAAAATGAAAGAGGTGTACCTGGTTGATACTTAATATACCAGTCTGTAGTATTTATTCCTTGAATGCACTGAGTGCTATGGTTGCCAGATGGCTGTGAGAAATAATTTATCTCATCCAATGGATTTATCGTAATAATTATATATTCATTCATTTTATCTATGAAGGATATACATTTATTAGCTTTTAAAGCATTCGCAAAGCAGCTTCTAGTTCTTATATCTCTTTTTAAGGACCTCAACAGAGATTGAATTGTTTGGCCCTCTCTTCGGACAGATATTACAGTGCCAGAAGGAACAAAATCATATGTGAGTTTAGTATTATAATGATGTTCTTAAATCGACGGTACTCAAAATGAGTCTAAGAGAGCTTGATTTCTGTCTGGACATACACATCATTCTGCCCGAAGCGCACCGCATTCTAGTATTATACGACCTGCTGACTACGATATGATTTTGGAAAAATTTGCAAAAGCCTTTGATACATACATACAAAAATGTCAAATATTAAAGATCGAGGATTTGAATAAGATCTAAATACCAAGGAATGCCATGCTTTCTTGGGAGAAGAAAAGCTAAATCGGCCCAGAATCGTGGTGATGTCAGACCAGTAGTACAATTGTCTACGAATTGAAGCCGATTCGGCTTTTGTCCTGACAAGAGTTCAATGCCCCTAAATTCCGGTTGTAAGTATTCTTCTCATAATCTAGTATCTAAGCAGATGAAATTTCTTAATATTTCCTTTCTAACTAAATTCCAATTTCTTCGAAATTCGGATCGCCGGACGATCTTGCAGTTGGCTTTGGAGAAGTGAAATGAATAACTGCGCGCGTCAAACCTCAAACGCGTGTCCACTGCATGAGCTCCGTGCATACACGAAACAGCAACTTCACTTAGTCATTGTGTATTTTTTCGTATCCAGACACCTACCCCCTGGACATCCACCCCCGGATTACCAGCCCTAGTCCACTGCCCCCTAGAACAACTACCCTCTAGGACAACTACCACCTAGGGCAACCACCCTCCAGGACAACTACCCCCCATGACAACTACCCCCGGACAACTGCCCCCAGACAACTACTCCCTAGGACAACTACCCCCGGAAAACTACCCCCGGACAATTACCCCTAGGAAAACTACGCCCAGGACAACTACCCCCGGACAACTACCCCCAGACAACTACCACCAGGGATAGTTGTCCGGGGGTAGTTCTCCTAGAACCGTTTTTTTTGTAATGGCCACGTTTTAAAAAGGCATATCTGAACGAATATTCGAATATATTTCATGATTTATTTTTGTAAAAATCGGACACAAATAATGAACAAACTATTAAGCAGTGGAGTGATATAAAAATAAAATGCACCTTATATTATTGTGATCCAGCTATCTCTCGAGTCATGGCATCTCGTCATTGGAACAGCAAACCTTCTCTGGAATGGAAAGCTTGAGAGTCTTGTAAGTTTGCATGCGAACGTATATGCATTTGTAACAATCTTTTGTTTAATATGTTTTTGTTTTTTTCGTTTTGTTTATTCGTTGTTACCCGTAAGTTTGAAGTCGAATAAAGGCATGAAGCAATACTTACCCGATATTGTATTTCTTGACGGTACAGGAGTAACACATATATATACGGCACATTATAAACTTGAACTTGCAGTATCTCATTACATAAGTAATATTTAAAGCTCATATTTTTGATTTAGTATATAGATATGGAACCTCTAATATATACGATAACATATATTTCTGTGATTGGTACATTTTACATTATCTCACGTATCCAATGCGTTGTTTAATGTGATTTCTAATACCAGGTTACTTGATAACAACACGATTGAGCACATCCCAGAGGGAGCGTTCGATGGGCTACAGAATCTTGAATTGTTGTAAGTATGTTAGGAGTGACAGGAAAAACTAGTCCATTGCTGACCCGGTAAGAGAGGATTTTATTCGACTTGAAGAATGTACTCCTTCTGAACCCCCAATATTCTTTATCTTGAAATTTATCGAGTATGCTGAGAGATGAGATGCATTCCTCCCTTTTGATGTATAATATTCCATACGAAAGTGTACAAGAGATACACTGTATATAAATAAAGATATTCTTGGCATGATGTAATGCTTTTTAGTATGACTTGGGCACAGCCATTTTCTTGATAACGAGAACTCGAATATGTATCATGCACCAAGCTTTAGTTTTAAAAAACAATTCAAATCAACAACAAACCCTTTACTTTTCAACGAGGGAAATTCATAGCTGAGAAGGAAAACTTACATTTTGTGCAAAATATTATACCTCTCTCGTTACGCTTTGGTGTGGAATCATGGAGATTAATAATAATAATAATATAATAATAATAATAATAATATTATTAATAATAATAATATTATAATAGGCAAGAATATAATAATTTTCTCAGAATACTATTAGGGTGAGGATTCCTTAAGGGTTTATCTGGGAATCGTTACCACAAGAATGGTTCTATTCGTGATATTTTCACAATTAATGCCTGGATTACATTTGGCAGATTTACGCTACCGTATGTGACCGGGGGAATGCTTGGGTGGCCCTATTATATTGGCCGTATATAATCTAGACCGCATGGCTGCCGCGGCAAATGTGACCTAGTCATAATGCCTAGGTCACATTTGCTCCAGAAATCGAGATAAACTTGCGGCGGCCGCACAGGATCTGTGGTGGCCTCAAGGTCACCCTAGGGCGTATCCCTATCTTTACAGGCCGTACGGTTAGTCACGCCGTAGTCATGCCGTAGAGCGGTTCAACGACGACAGTACGTGGGGAGTACGGTAGCCTTGCATTTTACATACTCCAGGGGTGAAGCGGTAGCATCAGTCTGACCGCACGATCGCCGTATGGTCCCTCTGCGGCCGCCTTGCGGGCCCCTTGCGGTTACCTTGCGTCTGCCGTAATATTTGTCAAAAAGCTACGGCCGCCGCAGGGACGCCCCACGGACCTACTAAGGCGACCGTGCGTCATCACTTCAAAGGCCGTACGGCAGTCGCAGATGTTCTGTCCCCACAAGATCAAAAACGCCGTGCGGCTACCCTAACATATGTGACCGCTACCGTTTGTGACCGTGAGAATGCTGCGGCGGTCCTATAATTGCTATTGTCCGTAGACATTTTAGACCGCACGGCCGCCGCGGCAAATGTGACCTAGGCATAATTAACCAGGGGAACGGCGGTTTTTAGTTCTCTCTGGCGCTCCCTTATTGGCTTTAGCATCGCTGCCATTACAGCGCTAGAGTGTTTTTAAGGAATCTTTTCCTTCCAGGTAATTACCCCACCTGGTGATGTATTTAATGATATTATCTAATTCCTATTTTTGTCTTCAAAATGTTGATCGTTGAAACGCAGGGATTTGTCGTTCAATCGTATCCACTCAATTCCTCCAAAGATTCTTACCAATATGCCGAGATTGAAAACTTTGTGAGTATGTGTAGGTCTGTATTAAGACGAGGATTGTAGACTATCCAATATGTATGAGAGCTCCCAAACTTACTTTATTTTTTAAGTAATCATGGCAATGGTAATATCAATTACCCAAATTAAAAGTATCATAACAAGATGATTTGACATGGTTGAATTCCCAAGAAATGAAATTGAAGCAATGTTAACCCTGGCTGTTTTATTTGTTGAACTCCAGATCAGACTCTGCCTCAGCTGTAGGAGCAAACATTCGCACCTTGTTTAATGAGAATATTCATAATATTCGTAACGAACGTATTTTTGACATGATAACACGAATATTCCTTTACATACAATGCATCATAGTTCCGGTGTGCAACTTTGAGAAAGGCCGTAAAAAAAAATCCATGTCAGCAACCTCACAAAATGGGTAATGATGTAAACACCAGAATGACATATGTTTTAGTGCTGTTGTATTCAGTGTATGTTTTGGTTGCAAAACAGTCATTTTTTAGTAACAAATGTTCTTCCTTTATAAATATTGTTATTTGGTGCAAATTTCTACTATGTTATTTCTCCTCCCGTGTTACCTTTGTTTGTCTCTGTGGGCGTGTGTGGGGGGTTATATGTGTTAGGGTGTGCTTGGGAGTGTGCAGTATTGTTATGTACATTGATTCTGTGTATTTATGACAATGCAGGGATATCGGGAACAACAACATCATACGTGTTCATAGTGGAGCATTTTATGGATTACCATCATTGGATAACCTGTGAGTTAAATGGCAGAAAAAGAATCAAGAATGTGATTAATTGTATTGTATTCTATATTTTTATTCACGGTAAATCAGTAAAGAAAGACTGATTAACAGCCAGTACGTGCCCATTGTAACACAATATCACTGACAAATTAATCTAGAACAAAAATAAATCATTGAAGAAAAAATGAAATTTACAATCAAATTATACTCACCAAATTGTTGAGAATATGACAAGACTTACAAATTGTACACAGCCCCTCCCCCATTAGTACACAATTGATATAGTTGATTTATTACAAAATTGAGTGAGTCAGGTTGAAAATCTCATTATCAAAAGTGATTGCATGACGAATTTCAAATCAAGCAACGGCTTGTATTAAACTAAATTCTAATGTTAGGTCGATTTGACAGGGGAAAAAATTGCGACATTTTGGAAAGTACTGCATGTGATCCTTTTTTAAGTTATATTATTCCATTAAGGCAATGGGGTAGAGAAAGCTCTCTATTGTGCGTTACAAGTAGCCCAACTTGATATTCTACAAAGCCAAATAAAGATTCAGATTCAGATTCATTCCGTCACTATTTTCAAATAATAGTGCATAACATAAATAACATGACAGAAACACATTCCTGATAGAACTTTTGTTTTACGTAAATTCGACTTAATAATAATTGAACATTAAGAACTTGGCAATATATAGTGCATATGTTAGATTTCATGACCTTCATAATATTTGATTTATATATTTTGTAAGGTACAGCATGTTAAAAAGCTATGGTCCAAAGAAAGAATGGCGCAATAATTGTTATTCCCTCAATATAACCATAACAAACGTTAACTTTCTTAGGAAGTGAGAGTGTATTAAACTTTTTTCAAACATCCTTTATCCTTCTTTCTTCATTATCTGAACCAGGTATCTCGATCACAATAATATTACAGCAATACCAGATGATGTGTTCTCCGGTAGTTTATTTGTCTTGTGAGTATGGACATTTTGTTTTAACAATCAATTAAAACTCCGATTGAGGCAATAGCAGTCCTTGAAAAGTTAGTAATTTCATTCATTGTTCATGATTGAGGTATCTTTCATGATTTGTAATTTACATGTACATTCATTTGCATGTAATTATCTTGCGAAAAAGTGAATTATGAAATTAACAACAATGAATGTGCACGATTACCCTTTTCATTTATGTAGTGATGATGTTTTCACAAAATACATAATACCAATCTTTTTGCAAAAGCCATGTATAATACTAGTATACAGTGTTTCGGATATCAAATATCTTAAATTTATAATTTGGGCAAGTCCACTGATGAAATTTGGATCATACCTTATATAAGGGAAATAATACCTTGCATGATAGTTTTTTTTATTGGTTCCACGATACTTGGTTACGTATGAAACATCAAATGACCCTAATACCTTTGATGTATTAAAGAATATAGAGCACATAACTTCTGGGAAGAACGTTCATTCACAGAGGCTGTCAGAGAGGTATGGATAGGCCATCCGTGCCTAATCCAAGCAACTCTAAAGATGGACTCTTTAAAAAAATAAAGCGCTTAAAAAGACGCATCTCTTCGATTTAATAAACTAGCCGTTCTGGTGTAAAATGGTTATTAATTGAACTATATAAATTAATAATTCTTTAATAATTTATTATTGTATTCAATATACATAAACATACTAAGATCAGCGGGCATGCAGACCTCAAAAACAAATATATAGGTTTCATATTTTGGAGCAGGCGCCATTAGCGCCTAGGCTAGCGGATACCGATCCTATATAAGACATCATTATTATAAATCCCTTTACCTGTGCTTACTGTGTCTGTCCTACAGATGGATTGATCACAATAACCTTCGCGAACTGAATTACGGAGCTATGAGAGGATTGTCTAGCATTAGACGCTTGTAAGTTTACAATTTAAACTTTGCATGGTTTTAACATGGTTTAACTCCACCATATATTATAGCTTCTATTTATGTTAATCGAATGTCCTCATCAAGCAGCTAAAATTTCAAAAACATCCCTCTTGTGAGGGTTCGTATTATTTTTCAATGAATGCAAATTTATGTATCTCTGAAAGCTTGAGAAAAATAATTGATCTTCTTTTAGGAAAGAAACAAACGTTTTCAATAAGAATAATTTAAACGGAAAACAAAATCATGTCTGAAACCTTACGAAATGTGTTCCTCATCCTGCCTATTGACGGAATGTAGGCCTACATATTTTAAATATATGTAAAAATCATAAATATCATAATCTCAAAAGGAATGAATTCAAAGGCATTTCACTGAATTGTATATGTATAAATGATCACTATGGAATAATTTTTTTCCAACCTGTATTTAATTTGTGTTTAATACCCACTGTGTCCTCGACCGGTTGGTATATAACAGAGAATGATTAAATGTTATATCATCTAGATACCTGGAGAACAACCACATACAAAAAATAGACAATGGATCATTTGATGGACTTCAAATCCAACGAATGTAAGTTCAGGGAAATGACAACTCTCGGCCGAATAATAATAATGATGATGATAATAATGATAATGATAATAATGATAATTATAATAATGATATTAATACCGATGAATATGATAATACAAATTACAGTTATCAATAGATATTTTAATAATGATACAAAAATAATGATACTTAAAATAATACTGATAGTTATTATAATAATAATAATAGTATAATAATGATAATAATAATAATAATAATAATAATGACGTAATACTTTTTCTACTACTAATAATAATAATCATCATTGTTTCTATATAGCAGTATATATCGAACTCAAAACTGATCAATGCTCTTTAATACAGAACAGATTATTCAATACATGAAAACTTACAAAATATACTACAAATATAACGCAGCAACTACAACGTAAGTACATACGTTTAAACATTTAAAATTAAAAATTAAACAATTAAAACCCATTGTGTATGTAGGTGAACGAAGCCTCTATCGGGTACTGACTTCGAAATTGTAGTCAGGAATACAAACATCAAATTTGTCGTTATTGAACTTTTAGAGTGAGCAAAATTCGTAATACTATTGTAGCAAAAAATGGAACTTCGGCATCAAAATATAGGGGATAACTGACAACGAGATAAGCACAAATTAAAAGTTTCCTTGCCTCGCTCCCTGCCTCGTTTGTCAATTGGCATCGGCGAATCTCGAAGTCATGACAAGTTATCTTTACTTTTACACTCAATTATCTAAGCTACACTATAATTTTAAAATTTGTTAATCAATGTATGACTACAGAAATTGTGTCTGATCTTTGGATGGAATTGTTCTCAAACTATCTGTGTTGTGATTGTGATTCTAAAGTTTATGACATCTTCACTTAAGTGTCAGAGACCCACTTATTATAATCTTTTCTCTCCGTCTGTTATTCGTGTCGTTTTTTGTTCTACAGATCTCTTGAATACAACAATCTTGTTACCATCAACGGATTGCTCCATGGATTACCTGAACTTGTGACACTGTAAGTGATAGTAGCTTTATCACGAATGTATTGCCCGTGGCTTAGCATGGTTGTCATTATGTGTGAGTGTGTGTGGGGAGGGGGGGGGGGGAGTAGCCGGCCAAGATTTACTGACTAAATTCTAACTCGTGGGCCACAAATATAATATTATAATGCATCCACTATAAAAAAGATATTTAAAAAATGCTGGCATAATTATGATGGTGATAACTATGTGACCTTTTAGGTATGCTGCTATTAAGATGAATATAGCAAATATTTATAATAATCATGACAGGCTTTTGTATGGTTATTTAATCAAATTTGAAATTATTTTGCGGAGTGGAACGTACTGTCTGAATACGTGGTGCCTCTGGTTTTGGTCTTTTACTATAATAGATTTTATTTGTATGCGTTAAAAAAGAAAGTCTTGTTCTGGTCATTTCCAAGCGAATGCCAATTCCAGATATTCCTTTTTCTAAATTGAAAATTATATGTCATAATATCATAATTTCATATAATTATAATGTCATTCCGTAACGCTTGGAATTGACCTTCTCATAATAATACTTTCCTAGGACATCATAATCATTACTGCAGAAAATAATCTTTTTACTCCTCATGGAAGGAACCTCTCCCGTAATAATATCAAACACATTGGAAGCGGAGACTTCAAGGACCAGACTAGCCTGTTAGTTCTGTAAGTTACCTATATTTGAAATTTTGCTTTGTCGTCTATGTATGTATCCGCTTTCAAAACTAAATAATTAACAATCATAGGAATGGAGAGAAGCTGATATAGTTCTGTGATAATTGAGTCATCCTGTCTTGATACTAATTGGGTGCTTTGGTAATATCAAATAACCATAAGCTTGAAATGGCAATTCAGGTATTACTCGTCCAACACCCGGTAACTCTTTACAAGATACTGGGCCAATTACCGACGCAGAAATCACATTAACTCACTGATAAGACCTCGCTGAAATGCACTGTTACCCATAAAGTTATTATAATATTTTCCTACCTTATTTTCATGAGTTGATTGTAATATTTTGATTTATTATTGATAGAGTACTATTCACATCTTCTCAGATCTATATTTATCAACCTAACGAGTTATAGAAATTGATTAATATTCAACTCAATTCAATTCATTTATTCACTCAATATAAAAACAGATACATAAAATTGCAAATGAACGCATATGACAAATATATAAAAGATGGACATAGTAAAATCAGTAGTTGAAAGCACAAATAATATACATTGGGTGGGGATCAGATTAAAGATCTATTTAAAGATCTTGTGAATTCGACCCCATTGTGATGTATGAATTGCATTGAATAATGTTGCATGTACAGCAACAAGAGAGAGAATACATAAGCAGCTGGGTCATAGAAAAATGAGAGAGGGGAATAGATAGAGAGAGAGAGAGAGAGAGAGAGAGAGAGAGAGAGGAGAGGAAAAAAAGAGAAATTGAGGGAGAGAAAGGCAAAATGAAGTAAAGTTAATACATAGGATAAAATTGGACCCCATCAGAATAATAGGAATACCCATACAAACCAGGGATATAACAATTAACATTGAAATAAACAACAAACAACAGGTGACTCAATGTGAATACGATTATAAAAGCCTTTCTTTGTATTGTCTCTTGAAAACATTCTGGGCGCATGCAGATTTTAATTAAGCTTGCAAAGCATTCCATAGTTTGGGACCTGCACAGGATTTTTTTTTTGGAGAAACTAACGTTGTTGCATATTGGATGTGAAAAGCTGCATTCGATCGAGTACAATGGGAGTGGATTGCAGCGTTAGTGGAAAAATAGCGTGTTAGGGATAATTGCAACATCTGTCTCTGACAAGAAAACATTATTTTAAAAAATACACGTAGTTCAAGTTCTAAATATTAAGTGAACTGCAAAAAAATATTGTAGTTGCTTTGTGTCTCTACTCTATCGGATTCGCCGTATTGTAAATTGTATCAAGACTAAATGATTTTGTTTTTGGTTCATGTCACCCACAGCGATTTGCGCAACAATCCAATAACTCACATTGATCCTGATGTATTCGATTATGCGATTAGTCTGGAATACATGTAAGTATCACCGTGAGTCATTTTAAGGTTTCTGATGTAGGCATAGTTCCATCAAACACGGTCAGACAAAATTAGACAGATGTTATTTAAATATGATATCACTGCTTATGTGTATTACTCATCATTCATTTTACTTTGACTTTATGAACGACATAAAAAGACAAGTTCGTTTTAATTAAATATATATGGCTGTTAAGATGTATTTGGAACCTGATCATGAAATGTAACTTAGATATATTAAATGGTGCTCGTTACTATATGCTCTAGGTGATATTGATACTTTTTCGGAATAAAAAGGGGTTCAATACAAATTTACAAGAAGGTAGGCATTTCTTTTAACAGCTGGAAAAATTGAGATTTTGTAATCATTAATTGCGCTATTTTATGTCATTTATACAACAACTGTAGTGTGCTACTCGACATCGATCTACAGTCCATCCACGAGGACGTACTTATTGGCCTAACTTCGTTAAAAGCCATGTAAGTAGATACTAAGCTTAATGTTGTATACCGTTTGCAGTGTGCTGAAAATGCGATGAGCCAAATGCAGAAGAAATGGTTACATCGGAATGAAGAAAAAAGTGCACATCGGGGGCGGAGTTAAAAGGTACTGACGTTTCATTAACAATTTTGTTTTGAAATGAAGAGTCAACATTTGATTAACCTTTGATTTTACTATATTCTAGGATTAATTTTCTTCTTCAATTTTTTTCTAAAAGTTTTAGAATTACCTCTATTAATCTGGCTAAGTTAGAGCAACAGAAGAATCAATTAGTTGGTATGTAAAATAAATAATGATACTTTCATATCCTAATTCGAAAAGACAGATAGGTTTATTTATCAGAATGTTGTTTTATGTATTCTGTTTCAGATCTACTTCTGACAACCGACTGTGTTGTCTTCTTGATCAAAAAGAGAACGTAACTTGTGCCAGGACAACTTCCACAAGTCCTCTAGATACCTGTGGAAGGCTCTTTCCGAGTGTCGTGCTACGAATCGCTGGTTGGATCATAGGACTTTGCTCTCTAGTCGGCAACATCTTTGTCCTAGCTCTCCGATTTCGTCATGAAACGAAGCTAAGTGCTCAAACTCTCTTGATAATGAATCTAGCTGTTGCAGACTGTCTTATGGGTATTTACATGATTATCATTACATCCGCAGATTTTCATTTCGGTAATAGTTATTTCTTGAATGCACCTATCTGGCGTGAATCGTATCTGTGCAAATTCTCCAGTTTCCTCGCATTTCTATCCAGCGAAAGTTCTGTTTTCACTTTGGCTCTCATGACGGTTGATAGACTCATATGTATCAAGTTTCCTTTCAGTAGATACCTTCTCGATGTTAAATCAACAGCGACCGTTATGACAGTTTTATGGTTACTCATATGCACCCTCAGTTTGATACCACTTGTAGTTCCAGCCGATCTGCCCGGGTTCTATGGACTGTCGGATGTTTGTATCGGGTTACCATTACACGCTGAATCAAGGGAGACGGGGCTGCTTCAGTTTAAAGACAGCACATCATCAGGCAGCAATACGGAATTTTCAGCCGAATACATCGTAACCAACAGAATAGTTCGTCCATCCTGGCTCTACGCTATAGTAACATTTATCGGTGTTAACATGGTTTTATTCATTTTTATTCTGGTTTGCTATGTCGTTATGTTTTTAGAGGTGAAGAAATCAACCCAGAGCGTGGGAAATGCTACAATTCGAAATCGAGAAATCAAAGTGGCCAGAAAAATGGCGCTGATCGTAGGGACTGACTTCGCATGTTGGATGCCTATCATTGTAATGGGTATCCTCACACAATCGGGTCTCGTTGTCCTACCGACATCCCTTTATGCTTGGAGTGTTATATTCATCATCCCAATCAATTCCTCCATCAACCCAATATTATACACGTTCGCTAACTACATGGAAGGCAGGAAGAAACCATAGAAAAACACATCCACAAAACAAAACTCTGAAGGGGGTGGTACGAGAGAAAAGAGTGCAACTATAAGTAACACCTCCTTGACGCAAGTCGGCAGCGAAAAGAAGAATGAAAATAAAACTATTGAGACAGTAGCGGGAAGTAAAATGTAGTGGCATTTGGAGGGGTAGATCTGAAGTGATTGGAATTTACTTACAGGGGAGGAGACACAGAGAGAGAGGTTTAAAATATCTGTAAAATATGTAATTTTCCGAAGAAGAAAAAAATCATAGATATATTAATTATGCATTCCAACTTTGAAATGGTATGAAATAATTTGCAACAATTAGCTTGAAAATAGAGATTAAGAACTAGATGTTATTATCACCTGAAAAAATGTTCTGTAAGTTGAGGATATTACAAATCGGACAAAATGAATGCAATGCAATTAGTCGGATTATAGGCCCGTACCGAAATACTTTTCTATTATAAAGGGATTGATTGATTGATTGAAAAGGTTTTATTATAATTGCACTTCGCAGCCAAATGGCTGAATCATGTACAATTTACATTGGCAAAAATACATACAAATGAGGTTTGATATTCTCACAAAGTACGATATACAGTATATAACATAATTCATAACCAAAAATGACTAAGGCAATAACAGACAAAATTAAGTTAGGTTTAAAATATATTTTGTGAGGTGACACAAGAGTGGGTCAAAGGATGTGCAAGCAGGCCCTGTGCTTACACACTCTCACTCCTATGCACGCTCCTATTCTCACTCATAAACACTCACATTCACACTCCCATACACTAGCTAACGGTCTGCTCGCCCATCCCTGGACGTCTCCTGTGTCAAGAAGTGTTGGATATTTCAAAATGTAACAAAAACAAAACAAGAAAGCTCCCACCCGACCTTCGTACATTGGAGAAAAATAAGTACATAAATTAAAACCTTGGACACCATCTGATCTGAATTGCCATGTCATGATTGCTAGTCAATATAAATTTATACATTTCAAAAAGGTGTTACAAGTAAATGGAAGCATAAAGTATAACATTTAAAATGTAAACTGTAAAATATAAGCAGACAATGAGATTCCGGACCATTCAACAGGTAGAAAATTAAGACAAATGGGAAAGTGTAAATGGTGATTCATTCATGCATTCAACAGGTCTATTAAGTAGGGAATTGAGCTTTTTCTATAGCGGTTTGTTTTACAATGAAAATTACGATACTTAGTCCTTCTCCGCAGTGAATAATCTACATCATTGTTAACAGGTAACCAATGTTTACAAAGTGGGTTGTTGGCAAGAAATGAGGCAAAATTAGTACATATAATTGTTTGCGTCTATCTGACAGCGTCTGCAAGGAACACACTTCAAGAGCTTTGTCATAATTTATATATTGATTACCTGATGATGGCCCTAAATGCTCTTTTTAAGGCAACAACGAAATGAAAATTCTATTTCTTGACAACACGGTATATAAATGTTATGTAATTTATGTATCTGTAATGGCATATGTAATAATCTGCAAAAGAAATGGTGGCACATCTATCATAATCAACTTTGTCATTTGTATCCTGTTATATCGAATAAGATTGTCTTTAAAATTCTAACTGTGCTATGGACACTATTTTTTCTATTAAATATCAAATGTTTCAGCAAACAAAAATATCACAACTTGATATCAATAACATTCAGGTCTGCATTGCCACCATATGTTATTGTAGTTCTCTGCTGAATTGTTGTGCTATATCTTGCTAGTTCATTAATGGCTGCTCTGTAATAATTCAGAAGTAATCGTCTGGTATTGGGAATTCAAACTGACATTTGTCAACCCTGCCCATGCACATGTAAAATCGGTCAGAATCAGGCATAGTCTTAGTCTCAGAGGAATAGCTGTCGATATAAGAGACTGAAGCTTCCGTTAATGTTTCATTAAAATGTGTAACTAATAAAGAAATAATACAGTAAGGTGCGTTTTCTTGAAGTGTTTTTTCTTGTTCTTGAGTTGTTTTTGAAAACTGTTATCTTTAAAGGGCATAAAGACTCATAACTCTCTAAGGTTCGCCTAAAATACGGAGTATTCTTTAATGTAACAACAAGATTTGCCTCTCATGTCCGACTGTTACTATATCGTGTGAGTCAAAACAAAGTTTACACTAAATAAGTCATTTAATTTAAAAGTCAGCTATAAACGAAAGGTTATCATACATGTTTTGAAGGAGTGTTATATCCCGAATCGTTTGGTATTATTTTTATGTAGTATGTGTTCATGCTTATGAACAGGGGGCATTGTTTGCGAGAGTGTAAAAATCGACTTGTGCAAAAGTATTAAAGTGAAATCATGAATTTAATGTATCATATGAGATGCATTGCATAAGCTTTTTGCAGAAACAAAGTCACACACACACACGCGCGCGTGAGCACATGCGCACAAATGTTCTTTGATATTTGATATTTGATATGTGTGGCATGATTAATTTTGTTAGGGATGTTATTTGGATATGCAAAGACCGAATTAATACCCAAATCCCAATTGTTTTATTCAAACATCACATCAGTGTTACTGGCCAAGTCGATTTTTGCACTCTCTTAAACAATGTTTCCTGTTCATCCAAGCGTGTAAACATTTTTTTGACTCACATTGTAGATGTAGAAATATGGGGCGTGAGTGGTTGTGGGGTGGGATAGGCATGTGAGTGTGTGTGAGTGTGCGTGTGTGTGTGTGTGGGTGTGAGAGAGAGACAGACAGAGAATGAGATAGGGAAGGTGGAGGAGAGAGAGAAGGAAATATAAACGACTAGATAAGAGGAGCTTGCTTTAAAGCACATTTATTCTAAATGGAACTCTTCTTAAATTGAATTTTAGAGATGATCAAACTTATATAGAGGGCAGCACACGGACACCGCCATAATCTCCCAAAGAAGCTCAGTGTGTACATCGGAGCGGTTTCGGAGTACAACGCGTAATACCATAATAATCGTACATAATACAGTCATAGGAGCGCCACAGGCTATCGTCGATCCAACAGAGCAAATAGGGACTTTTAGATTTGCGTGGACTGATACGTGTGACGTCCATTCAAGGCAGTGCATTAAAAGGACGTCGACCGTAGCAATCAACATTGTCTTCGTGCAAATCTAAAAGTCCCTAATATACCAAGAGAGGACCAGAAACTACGCCCTCTCACATTGCCTGGCGAAATTAAAGGTATCGCACGTCTGTGTGTTGCCCTCCATACACCAAAGCTTGAGCATCTGTAATAGTATCATTTCGCTTTGTATTTTCTTTCGTCGCTTGTAGTGATAAGAGACCAAGTCGAACTTATACATTCCAAAAACCCTAACAACAACACGTTTATCGCGAACAACGTTTGCAAGTCAACAAGTGTTGCCTAGCAACGTTCAACGCTCAGTGCCATATGCGTGATAATGAGATGGCAAACAGCACGTGTATAGCTGTAGTGATGAATTAAAAATCAAGATTTAAAAGGACACATGCGCTGCATATGCGGAAGGAATAGAAAAAGCTTAATAAAGAAGAGTTTTACCGTGTGGTGTATTTCATATATTAAGTACCGGGTTTTACAATTGATATTTATAACCATGCAGAGGTAGAGTTGAGAATATGATAATTATTATTGAATGGTTTATTAAAAATAGTGAAGATAGCAGTCCGAGGACTGACTTACATTCAGTTTACAATAAAAGCACATGAAGTACATAGCAAAGTTAAAACAGTTATTATATAAAGCTAACGAGAATGTATTCAAAGATAAAATTAAATAACATATAACATTATACAAAAACTAAGTATAACCAACACTATTCTAAACTTCAGTAACACATTTAGCTACGATATCGTATCTTTCTTATAATACTTAAACCTGAGAAGAAAATCTGAAGAAGAGGAAGAAGGGGAGATTAAAAGAGAGCGAGAAAAAGAGAGAAGTGAAGGGATATATTGGAGAGGGAGGCCGGAGCGATAGAGGGGCAAATTGGAAAGGGAGATAAAGAGACAGGGGGAAAGAGGAATAGAGAAAGAGAGATCTATTACAAGAAAGAGAGACGGACAGAGAAGAGGAGGACACGTGGAATGAGTCGCAAGCAGAGATATTAGAGTGTAGAAATCTTGTCTCTGCAGGGCTATGTGTGTGCTTGTGGGTGTATGTGTGTGTGTGTGTATGTGTGAGAGAGAGAGAGACAGAGATAGAGTGACAGATAGAGAGAGAGAGAGATAGAGGAATATAAAGAGGTACAACTCGTGAGGTAACATAAAGCTGATAGTACGCGAAAAACAACAGATTAATTCGATAACGATACATGGCAATTGTCAATAAAAGAACAAGCAATTCAAGGACGCTCAACGTACAGGTCTTATCTAGAAACATGAACATTTTTGTAAATCTAAAGAAACCTATAAATAACTCATTTTTACATACTTGTTTTCGACTTGACGTGTTCAAACATAAGAGTCATAATCGTGTATGTTGGAAAGGAAGGTCCCCGTACGTGACAATTAAGCTGTCATGGTTTCAATTTCTCCCCCTAGCTGAATTCCTTACTTCAAAACTGTTGACCAAATACCTCTCCGAATAACCCTAAACCTATCCCTAGACCTAACCTAATTAAACCAAACTCAAGTCCTGCCCTTTATTCTATATTATTGAAGTTCTGTCAGGGAAAATATAATAGGAGCAAATCTCTGGTTACAGTGATGTAAAATCAGAATAATTCTCACTCGCACACGCACACTCACATATCAAGCGCGTGTACGAGTATGAGAGGTGGTAATTATACAAAATACTGAAGGGAAAATGATGCAATATTGTCATGAGTAACGTGTTTTAGGCACAATGCATAACAATCCAAAAGAAGTGTATAGGCCTATAGACATTCATAACATTAATTGTATAACTACTACTGTTTTCTTTGTTAAAACTAGAATCTTCTTCACGGGCATCTATAGATACCAGAAGTTTTAATAATTAGTTTATTTATCATTACTTTCATAATTCTACAATGCAAACAAATTCAGAATACTTCTTATTCATTTGGTAAATAATAATCCTCCTGAAAATCATTGGGTACTTTAGATGGTGTATCTTTTCGACCCCATTCCCACTCTTTCATTCTCCCCTTTATGTTCATTCGTTGCTACTAGATCCTTGATTTGTCCCTGGTACGATTATCCATGTTTGTCTTATCTATCTAACAAGTTACAGTGGTATAATTAATCCTAGCAACGTAACAACAGCAAACAGCTCGGATTTAATTACTCCTATACACGTTGTGATAAAACACTGCGTAGTTAGCTTGTTAATTATACCACTATTATATACTGTGTTACGCATATAGCGCGCTGTTGATTGGTATCTCGATATCGCATGAGACGGTTTATTGCTGTCTGCGAACACATTAGTAACACGTTTTGTACCTTGGTTGTTATGTGGGCAACGCGAGTACATGCAGTAATAACTTATTTTTCAGTTGATTTTAATTGTGATCAGTTTTTTTTAATTGTGTCTAAGTGAGAAGATTTTGGAGGCTTTTAAAATGGAATTGGATTGATGTATCGACTACTTACAGATGGGAATAATTACAACAATACTTAAAGGTAGGATTTTTTTTCTCTTAAAACTGTTAATGTGCTTAAATGTTAATATAATGATATAATTTATATTTTATCTTTTGACTTTACTTAATCACTTTCAACGTGAAAGGACAGTGAAAAGATCGTTTTAATACAGCACGTAATAAATGTGCAATTTACCGAACGTAGAAAAGAAGATTGAGAGGCAAATAGTGTATGAATCATCATTAAAAGCACTGCCTTTCTACCAGTTACCTTTTTTATAAATAGTACTGATTACATGCTTTTAATAATGGCTGTCAAGTGACAATCTCTGAATGGTAAAATATGAATGTGATAAATTGTTTTGTGGTTGCGTACTTCAAAGATTTAAATCCTCATTTGGTCTGTTATGGTATAGGTACAGCTTTGGAGGAAAGTTTATTTTTATCATCTGGAATGTGCCTTACTACAGCTCCAAAGCATATTGCATAAATATTGGAATAGAGGGGAGGGTTTTGAACTTGAAATATGGATAAAGTTTTAGAGTTTTAGGAAAATTAGACCGTAATATTAAACTTCTACAAACATCTACTATGGCTAATTCTACTAGGACGACTTCCTACTTATACTACTACTACTACTACTACTACCACTAACTACTCATACTACTACTACTACTACTACCACTAACTACTACTACTACTACTACTACTACTACTACTACTACTACTACTACTACTACTACAACCACTAACTACTACTTCTTCTACTGCTACTACTTCTACTTCTCATGCTACTCCTTCTACTACCAGTCCACTACCTCCACGACTGTTGTTTCTGCTGCTGCTGCTGTTACGACGATTACTAATAATAAAGATACTAATACTACTCATACTACTTCTATTCTACTAGTACTTCTACTACTATTAATACCATAGGCGCCGGAAGTGGGGGGGCAGGGGGGGCAGCTGCCCCCCCCAATCAAAAAAGTGGGGGGGCAAAACGCATTTTTGCCCCCCCAAAACGCCCCCCCCCCTCCAAAAAAAAAAAAAAGAAGCAGTAAAGAAGTAAACATGGTTTGTATTTTTAACCCAAAAGAATATAACAATAATAAAAACCTGAATTAAATCACATAATAATTCCATTCAAAGAAAAGGAAAGTTCACAGGAATTTAATTTCTTAAACATTGCGCATGCCACCTTCATTGATCAATGGAGGTCTGTATAATAGCGATACGCGCATATCGTTGACATATTGTGCGAGAATGGGAAAACGTGTCTGTTTTTTTTTGTTGTTATAGGGGTGAGAAGACATGAGCCCCTGAACGCTGGCGTAATGATGGGGGGGGGGGGGGTGTATTTCTTATTCGATACCAGTGATTTACAAATGTTGCTGTTATGACATGATTTTCCGGTATTTTTTCTCCATTTTTTTTGTAAGGCACACCTTTTTATGCGTTTGTTGGCAAATAAGAAATTCCCAAATTACATTCGGACGAAAAATACGCTTATTTAGAAGGCTTTATGTCATGGTCTGCAAAGTGGCTGGGCTCGAGCCCCCCCCCCCCCCCCCCCCCCTCCCCACCCCCCTCCCCTCACTTTTTGAAAAAGTTTGTTAAAGAGAAAAAGAAAGAAAGACGGAGAGAAAAAATAAGTGACCTGCCAATGTCACAAATAAGGTATAAAACATGCTCATCTGACCGTCATTAAATACCCAAAACCCCTGAGCTTCCGGGGGCTCCGCCCCCTGGCACACGTCAATGGCCTTAAAGAGGGCCCCTGGATGCTTATCTGACCGTAATTAAATACCTAAAACCCCTGAGCTTTCAGGGGCTCTGCCCCCTGGACCCCACCAAGGGCCCTAAGGCGGGCCCCTGGGTGCTCATCTGACCGTAATTAAATACCTAAAACCCCTGAGCTTCCGGGGGCTCTGCCCCCTGGACCCCAACAAGGGCCCTAAGGCGGGCCCCTGGATGCTCATCTGACCCTTATTAAATACCTAAAACCCCTGAGCTTTCGGGGGCTCTGCCCCCTGGAACACGTCAATGGCCTAAAAGAGGGCCCCTGGATGCTCATCTGACCGTAATTAAATACCTAAAACCCCTGAGCTTCCGGGGGCTCAGCCCCTTGACCCCCTGCCGAGGCTCATGCCCTGGACCCCACGCCAATTTACGCTCTACCTGATCGTTAATACTCCACTTTGAAAAACGTTCCGCGGGACCTGCAAGTAACGTGTTAGACTGGTGGTGATGCAGATTTTTCGTCTGCCCCCCCCCCCCCTTCTGAACGTTTTTTCTCATTACGTCACTGCCCCTGGAAGGTGAGCCCCCTGGAATGTTTGCCCCCCCCAATCCCAAACTGCTTCCGGCGCGCCTGATTAATACTATACTACTACCATAACCTTTACTAATTCTACTACTATACTATTACTTTGACTAATATTACTACTACTTCTATTAATACTAATACTTCTACTACTATTACTACTGCTTCTGCTATTATGATTTACAGGGCCTCATACGTGCCCTTGTTATACTATTATAGCTAACGTAAGTATATCACCGTACATTAGTTGTTTAAACAATGTTGTAGTCAATTCAATTTGCATATAGCAGTACATGCATCTCAATACATAAGTAGCGCAAATAACCTAAATCGCTTTTATTATGCATCTTGTAACCACATTTAAACACAACGATAACACTGTCCTTTCATAATTTAGAAAAATGTGTCTTCTTTTAGGATTTTTTCCAAGGCATCTGTAATCTCAAAAATATATACAATTATGTAGATCCATCCTATGGCAAACTCAAACCGAGATATACGATATATTTGCTCAATTACTTAGGTTTTGAAGTGCAATGTGTAATGTTGTTGTTGTTGTTGTTGTAGGTAATAGTTTAATGGCGTTCATTCAGTATTGAATATATACGCCATATCTTTAATTTTATAAGAAAATCATGTGTAATGTTTCTTGGAAGTGAATTTCACGAGGTACTTAGACTAACATACTGAGTTAGATTAATTTTTATTCAGCCGATTGTGGAACAAAACATTTATCTAACTCATTTGTCTTTGTTTATTAAGTGACAGCTGTACATTTCCTCGCATGCCTATATACTGTTTAAAATATAATTATAGTATTATCTCAGTGTATAGTAACTAACACAATAACAAATCATTATTACATAATTATAGAGTTTTTATTTAACCCAGTTATCAACTCAATTATTCATACTCTTTGACATTTTGTTGAGATAGAACATACTTATCAAAATGTATATGAATGTTGTAATAAGTTTTTAAATATATAATTAGTCAATATTATTAACTGATTATTTAAATAAATCAGTGAAATTCTTCTGTACAAAATGGATAATATGAATGTATCATACAGTATTTCTTTCAAATTGTCAGTTTAATACAGTATCTGACTTATTATTTGTCCTTACTAAAGCCTTTTACTTTCAGTCTCTCCCTTCTCTTCATCTGTTTTTCCTGTTTTTATTACTTCATTTTTTACTTCTTTTTTTTACCCAAATAAATTCCCCTTCTCTTCTCAATGACTTCTACTTTTGCTTTTTCTTCTTTTTTACCTTCTGCCAGAAAATTACTTAATTGAGTTTAATATACTGATTACAAAAATTACGATTCAAATTTACCATACCAAATTACCTATCATTCCTTTATTCCTTATAAAATTCTGCTATAGTATTGTAATGTATTGTTATATATATAGTGTGTTTTTATTTGTCTTTTGGGGGTACAATTTGACCTATGCTGGGAAGCAGATTTTGAAATAATATACTATTAAATAAAGTATTGTCTGTCATCTCTAAGAGACAGGCCTAACTTTGAAACGATTAACAACTCTAAGCCCCTCCAACCTACATAGTATATGCATGCAAGTTGACTAGGACTAATTTTTCTACACAGGATAGTTCCAGAGAGGTAGACCAATTTAAAATGGCGGACTCCTATCACAAGGTCGTCGCTGTCATATCACAGGCCCCCGAGATGAGGACGGATCGTGACGTCACAATGCTCTCATCGTGGTTTCGTAAGAAGAGCGATCTTTTCCGCGATCTAGCAGACGGTAGGGCTTATGTGTAAAATTTTTGTTTTGTTTAATCATTTAAACGATTTTAATAGTCGTGATTTACAAAATAATGATAATAATAATATCGGACATATATATAGCGCACATATCCACCATGCAAGGCGCTCCAACTATTACCCCAGCTCTACTAGGCAGCCGATTTCGGCACTCACAGCATTCAAGGAATTCCTTCATACCGGTAAATAAGTAGAGGAAATTTGTTTTGTTTGTAATTTCAACGTGATGATTTCATATTCGTTATGTTATTCACGGACTTGCTGAAGAACAGCCATTGGCTGAAGTAAGTGATCCGTGTTGAAATAATATAATATGAAATGAAATGAAATGAAAATATTTGTGAAATTTGGTAATCTATAATGCATTATGCAGCTTTCTCCTCTAATGCTCTAAAACTTTCGAACAAACTCCTTCCTCATCTTCAGCAGTAGAACAACTAGAACAGAGTTTGAAGACGTATCTATTCTGTAACCATATACATTCATTAAATACACGATATCATTTAGTGCTTGGTTACTTGTGTATACAATGTTACCTATAAAGTTGAAATAATGTTTCCGTCCGATCATGAAATGATTGTGACAACATTATCGATAGATAAAAGTAAAATCTTCTCCGAACTCTATCCAAAGAGTCAAGGAGATTGTTCTATAAAGTTCTGAGAAGATATACACTTTATCTATTACAATCACCTCATGAACAAATTTAAGAAACTTTATTCCTACTTAATGGTTAATGGTATTTATGACTGACCCAGGGATAGCATGTCAAAGGCTTTGTGTCCAGTCGAAAAGACGTTGTATTAAATTGTTTCTATTACCTTACAATGGAGGTATCTTTAATTTAACATGCATCTAATAATCTTACAAACATATTTAATTTTCAAACTGAAAAACATCAACTTCTATTTCATTCCTGCTTTATGCATTCAATATTGAATAAAATTATAAATCAGAAATGTAATAAAGATTTGAGCATATGTTATTGATCAAATAACTTAAATGCAAATCGGAATGCAGAATCCTAACATTTCCGGGATTAATTTTACCTTCCTCGTCCACCGTAACTTTTCAATACACTTCGAGAGTAAAAAATATCATCTCTATATTCCATAGCCTGAATTTCCACTCCTATGCATCTATTACAAATTCTTACTTTATTCTTCTCTCATACACTTTGGTGGGGAATCTTGTAGATTAATGGGCAACATTACATTAAATCTCCCAGAATAACTGAAGTTATTTCTTAGGGTGAGGTTTTTCTTTGAGATTAAGATTTAATGTTTAAATCCATTCTTCGTCTGATCTGTCTTTTCATAGCAATCTTACATGACTTGGTTCGGCACTGCAGATTTCAGCCATTCAAGGAAAATGACGTCATTATAAGACAGGGAGACATAGGAGACAGGTAAATAGTACCAACAAAAATATTTAGTTATTGAGTATGACCGAAATACAGGTAAATAGACCGCTGTTACCGAGTATGACCGAGGAGACAGATACATATATTTTTCAAACCAACCTTCATGTTTACTGTCACTGAAGTAATGTAGAGTGCAGTGAGAGCAGCACAGATGAAAGTACCGCGACCGCGACCGATAGCACATTGATCTTGATCGATCGCATATATATGACGTCATCCATGGTATAGTGCTATGGTATAGTGCACTATACCATGGATGACGTCACAATTCCATCATAGCAATGTTATGTTTGGTCACATGATGCCATGTTGACCAATCACTGAACAGGATATCATTGATAACAAATATAATAAAAACTATTTTCCGCGGTACTGGGTGTGAATAGACTGGTGTATTTACAGTGGATTCTTGGCTATTTCAACGTTTCCATTTATCACCAGATGATCACTTTCTCTTCCAGTCCTAGCTGTATTTGAAGCGTAGCTTGCATTCGATTTTTCTACCCGTATACAAATAAAGGAAATTTATTTGATTTTCCTCCAATAACTTCATGAAAAGACAACTATCTGTTGTTGTTGTTGTTGATGTTGTTAAGAGTTGTTGAGTTATATTAGAACAAAAAAATTCCAACAACAGCAACAACGGAAATACCTTTCAAAGTAATAAAACATAACATTAAGGATTCGTATTATACAATATTTATAACTTCTGTTGCAACTGTTGTTACCTGACAATAAGGTGTTTCATACTTACGGAAAATAATAATAATTCATTTCTCTTTTATTACATGCCGAATAGTTGTTGGCAAATTTTGTGAGTCATATTCCTGCATATATTTTCTAAAAATCTCAATAAATTAAAAAAAATATCTCCGTTTTTCATTCGTCAGTTTCTTCACCATCCTGTCTGGCTCAGTCGGGATCTACGTTGCCAATGACGACGATGGGGAGGGGCCTAGTCATCTCGATGATGATTCGCCGAGACACGGGGGAGGAGCTAATGCATCACTGGGGGCCTATATACGCTCCTTAGGTAAGCCAAGTCCGGTGGAATTTAAAGAGGGGCACTGTCCGACTACGCCCCTTTTTAGTACTCACTGCGAGTGGACGAGAGAAACCCTATTTACACAAAATGTCCCCTTTATACTAATGTTATTTCGCTACCCCTTCCTCCATTATTTTAATATTAGTTAGATGTATACAGCGCAGCTATGACATAAATATACTGTCTGCGCTGACGGAAAAGAAATTGGGAAATGTAACCAATTAGAAAGAAAACCTTAGACTTATAGTTGGCTTGTTTCATATTATGTCACAGTCATGGCAATCTTAGCTTAATATATCCCTTCTGGGTGTATTATCGTTTTTTTTTTACGGCAACAGAACAACCAAAGAGAGTATTTCTGTTTATTCTAGAATGTACACGAATGATAAATAATGGTATTAATCATAATTATGTATATAGCATTTAGAGAATTCTCTCCATGGTCAAACTTTCATGCACCAAATAGAATAAACATTTTAATCAAGTTCATAATAACAAGTTGACCTATTACCTACCGTCACAGTTTTCCACTGTGATTTTATAACCATTCTATTGCCTTGTTACGATTAGGATCCGGTAAAAGTTTCGGTGAGGTAGCTCTCATAGACTCTGCAAACCGTCGGGGAGCTTCGGTAGTAGCCGAAGAGGAGTCGGATATGATCGTGGTTGATCGGAATCTGTACACTCGTTCGTTGAAAGCCGCTCAGAAGAGAGATTTGGAAGAAAGGATTGCTTTTGTTGAGAGTCATCCATTGTTCGGGTAAGAAACTCCTTCGTGTTTTGTTTTTCTTTTCCTGTTTTGTTTGGGGGGATCTTGGTTTGTTTGTTTGTTGTTGCTGTTGTTTCGTGGATTTTTTTAAAAATAAATGTTTATATTAAAGGGCTGAAGAACACTGCAGTTTTGTATTGTTATGTCAGGAATGTTAGAATGTGATCCTATCAAATATGAAAGCTTTCTTCTATTCGACTCAGCAAATCTATAAGGCAATATAATAATATAAGGCAATAATTCCAGTATAATGATTCAGAATCAGGCCAACCACATACACACGCGCACACACACACACACACACACACACCCACATACACACTCTCTCTCTCTCACATGCACATACACGCACACACCCGCACACGCCCTCACAATATCCACAGGATACTACATTTTCATTATTTTGAAGAAATAAGATGACGTTAAAGATAAGAATGGAGAGGTACTGCAATATAACCCTATGGGACACCAAGGGTGTTTCACAAAGATTAAGATCGACTTTAAGTTAGACTTAATTATGGCAGACCATTCATGCCACTGTTTGCTCTTTCCATTGGTCTCTCAATTATGATCTTTAGATGATATTTTTTCCTTCAATAATGAACTATCAGAAAAATATAAATTCTGTAGATATGTGACCACGATTTGTACGTCCCTTGAGAGAAAACAGTGCATGAACAGCCTGCTATAGTTAAGTCCAACTTAAAGTCGATCTGAGTCTTTGTGCAACACTCCCCCCGGTCTATAAACACACTTAATCATGTCAAAAGGAAGAAGAATGAGAAGCATTTAGCATACTGAGAGGATAAGTTTGAACTTATATTTATTTCCTACTTTCAGCAAATGGAAGCCAAAGTACAAAAATTACATGGCGATGGGGATCGCAAGAAAGATATATCGCTATGGCAACCACATCGCACAACAAGGTGACGTCATTAAGAAAGTCAATTTCATCCTGTCTGGCACGGCTTTGGTCACGGTCGATCGCAAGATGAAGAGTGGGACTGAGCATCCGCAGTTAGATAGCCGGTCGGCTGACGTGAAAGCCTCTAGGCGGAGCAGGTCAGAAAGATTCTGTTTTTTGTTCCCATTTTATCTTTTTACAAGGACCTTATTTTTTCTGTATATAATGCAAGTATATGAAAAAGCTGTCAAATCGAAGAAATATTGTGAACTTTGACATCCCGATCCTATTATATCTCTTAAAGCCCCACTGTCCTACTTGTAGCTACTTGCTCCCTCTATATAGAAAACTTCCCCAATCGGTGCCTGTTGGTCCCCCATGATCCTCTTTTTCTTATGTTAGTTGAGAGCTGCGTTACTGAGATAGCCACCTGTCAGTGACCCCGCTGTGTGGTCTAATTCGTTCTGGCCCAGTAGTATTGACGGTCTTTAAGGTCTACCCCCAGGACAATATTCTAAATAGTGTGTACCGGTATTGTATGTACATGTATATTATAATCATTTTCAATCTGTTGTTACACTCTATGTAAAATGAAATATTGTGGAAACCAATAAACTATCTATCCATCTATCTAATAGCTTATAACAGTTGTAACTTGCTATTGATAGTAAGTTGTATCAAGCAGGGCCCAGGTACATTTATGGCTTGAAATCTTGTTTTATTGTTTCTAAACACTTTCCCCTCTGTCTGTCTGTCTCTCTCTCTCTCTCTCTCTCTCTTGCTCTTTCTTGCTCTCTTTTAGAAAGGAGAATAAATCAGCTCGGGTTGATTATATGGTTGAAATCTGTCTGATTGGGCAAAGAGCAATTACAGGTAAGTGTGTGTATTTTTTTGTCGATTGTTTTCAATCCAATTTAATTCAACTCGAATTCTAAAAAATGGTTTATTAAACATGGTTTGAGGCAATATAACATAACATTTCAAATTACATGGCAATATAAACAATTGATTAAAAAAAACGTTTTCTATACTACAATGAGGCTAAATGTCAACAATCCTCAATATTATAGATAAAATACATTGTTGAAAATAAGGAAAAATTTATATACAAATATTATCAATAAAATTGAATACATATATGATTTAAAATTTGTTATAACACCAATTACTCTGTAAAATAAATTTTAAAGACGGTAACCTGTCATGCAGAGTAATACAAACTTGACGTTAATGCATTCAGATATGTTGTAAAGGAGGTAAAAGTAAAAGGGAAGTCGCGGCAGAATTGATGTGGTATGGTATTTATCTGAATAACCGACGAAAGGGTCTTTACTAAAGCCTATCTGCACTAATTTGGACAGGAGGGATTAGACCTCACTGCATGGTCACTTGCAGGTAGTTATCTGATCAAATGAGCTCTTAATAATTAACATAGGAAAAGTGGGCCATGGGGGACCAACAGGTACCACTTATGCATTGTTGGCTACGTTGAGGGCGCAAGTGGTGCAGTCCCGCTTTTAGACATTAATCCTTACAAAAAAATGCCCATGCACGCTTTACATTTTCGTACTCTTGTACTCACTTTTTGTCAAAATTGCTTGAGTTGATACAAAGCGTTATGACTGATAAAATGAGAACAATTACGTTATAAGTGTGGGTTTGCCATTGTGACGGGGTTGGTTAGGATATATGGTGCAATATTGTTTTCTCCTTTTTATCTAATACATAATACAGTCAAACATGCAAAATTGACCAACTGTATAGAAAGACCACATTTTCGGTTTCCCTTGAAAATGGTTTCTCAATAGAACATATACTAACGAAGCCTGTCTATAAAGACCACCTGCCTATAAAGACCACTTTTCTTTATGGACAGGTTTCACTGTCTTTCATAACGTTCATTACAACGATTTGTTTCAGGTGACATCGAAGCTGTATGTGGATTGTCTAAACACACCCATACCATCACGTGCATGGGACCTGTACACACCTATGAGATGGAGATTCGCAGTTTCCACAAGCTCGTCATGCGCAGACATCTCCAAACTGTTGAGAAACTCCGCGCAATGGTGGTTTACAAGATACAGAATAGATGGGAACGCGTGAGAGATAGACAGGTAACAGGAAACTAGAATTTATTTAATTTCATGGCATTCAAACTGTTTGTCTAACACATCGAAAGCACTTCAAGGCAATTCTCAATCTTAATGGTCCCGCATCACCTATAAAATTGTATTAAAATTACGAAAATATACATATCCCTTTAATATATTCCCTAAACTTGCCCAGTGGCGTATCCAAACCATAGTGGGGGGGGGGGGGGGGGGGTAGAATGTTTCCAAACATCCCTGCACATGCCTTTGGATCACTGTATATTATATTGATGGGCTAGGTACGTTGCCCCATCCTTTGCTGGGTCGCTTGAGGCTATTAGATATTTTAGAATGTGTGTGTAATTTGCCAAGGATGATACGACACGATAGAGTCGTTCATTTCCCAGTGAAAACAAATATCATGTTAACGATCTTATTTGGATGTCCTTGACTTTGATTTATTGTTTTTTTCTTTCGATTAATTATATCAGGTACCCATCTACCGGACGATTCTCGAAAAGTTACTTCTTCACGAACTCCGGCAAGATGACGGTGGGATCCACTCTGGTGCCAAGTCAAACTCTAATTCGATGCTATCAAGAAGACTCACAACCAACTCACAGGGACCACGATCACTCCACCGCAAACTCAAGAATACACACGAAAGGCATAATCTTCTGTCGCGTCGGCAATCGAAGCTATTCCCAGGGTTCGGGGACGCACAGAAAGGCGGAAAGGCGGCGTTATCGTCAAGAGCTTCAACACGAAAGAATATTCGGATTAGCCATTCCGCAAAGGACGCATCGCAAGAAAAGTCAGGCCCGTCTGTGAGACAGAGTAAACCTTCAATCGGAGCAACCCCGGGCTCGACGACAAGACATAATCTTCAAGAAGAGGTAAAGAGAGAAGACACCATTGGTCGAATAATCAAAGACGGGGACGATCGGAAGGATGTCAAGGAACGGATCAGCCCTACTAAGATCAAGTGGATCTTGCCCGAGGACGCACAACGGATCAACAACCCTGAGGAATCTCATGTTAACAATGGAACGGATGATGGTAGTTCCGCAAGGTTAGGTTCTGGGTCCATAACTGCAAGTGCAGAAAGGAAGAAAGTTGTGGGTGACGAGCTAGAGTCAGGAACGGAGGAGTCACGCGGATCAAGTGGCGTTAAGTTACCTGCACTGGCACCAGATACGCGAGACACAAAGCATCAAAGAACTGTGTTTGTTACCGAGCGTGTTCTTGCTACAAAGCAAACATCAGCTTCTTCTTCTTCACAAAGACTTGACCAACGGTCAGAACTTGATCAAGATGTTGCCGAAGATCGCAAGGCTTCTCGAGTCTCACAATCTGACGCCAATGATGATGGCAGTGAGAGCGTAAACAGCAATGACAATATTTATGACAGTGAATATGATAACGAAGTGTTTGAGGAGAGTGCAAATGAAAATGGCGACAACGATACCACCTATGACGTCACAAGTGAAGGTGAAACCGTACAGACCAGCAATGACGAGAGAGCTTTGTCCTCGAAGAAGAAAAGAAGTACAGTTACCCGGATGTCTTCAGATTCATGGAGTGCGCTGGACCAAGAGGAGTTACTACAGCTTGCATATGAAACGTATGTCTCTGTAAGCAGTGAAATCAAGAAGTTTCTAGTGAAGGTGAGGCACATTTTTCAGTTCCCCAATCTCATCTTATACCCTAGTGATTTACTTCAAGTTTGCCCATTACTGTTTGAAACGATGAACATTGTGTTGACAATATTTGAAATCGAAACAAGAATAAGAAAACTTAGAGATGACGACGGATTGGCCTGTATTCTAATAAAATTGAAACCCGTCCTTGGATAGAGGCTTTTGTTAAAATTCGGGTTTAACTTAGGAAGTTGGGTTTACGATTTGCTTTTGAAACGTGATTTAAGACCAAGGGTCGGATTCAACTGAATTAGTAGAAAACGGACCACTGAATTTACAATAGTAACAAATTAAGTGAGACTGAAGTCGACGTTTTCTTTTTTCTCTTGTAATGTGATTGTCGACCCAGTGTCGAATTCAACTGATCGAGCAAAATACAGACAATTGAATTTAGAATATCAAGATTAAATGTATGATGATATAGTTGACTTGAAAGGTTTTATTCTCCTACAGGTTATTGATGATGCAAAACGGTACGAGGGTAGCCACCCGGCTGGTCTTGAGTCTCGACTTCGACCTATCAACACGAAGCTGCCGAGGTTCCTGGACGAACAGCAAGACAGCATCGGTCGAGAGGCGACGTCGATGTCTCTGGGTAGAGGTCATGAGGGCATCAAGCATGCGTCATCGAGTCAACAGCAAATTTCAATGCAGCGACAGAAGCAGCAGCACGAAGCAACGTCAAAGACCACTAGAGGACGTGGAAGACAACGGTCAAGGAGCGAGGGGGAAACTGAGCAGTTGATAAGGTATTGGTTGAGTTTCTTTTGAGTTTAATTCTCTTTCATTCAAATGTGGTGGAGGGGCTGGAGAGAAGAACAATGAAAAGTAATATGTTTCTAACTGTCCTGTGTTTACTAGAAATAAGCGAGTTTTCGCAACCGGCGACGCGGCCTTCTACAACGCTAATCTTAGCGGGGGTCGCACTCATAGCGAAAATTTCCGCGTAGCGTCCAAACCTACGACGGTATTCAGCCGTATTAGCGTCGGGAGTCGAGCAAGTACGGGGTGGCAAGCTCATTTAAATACCCCGTAGTCAGCACTTGCGTCGCCGTGCGAAAACTCGATATAATCAGCCATACAGGGAAAGTAAAGTCATCTTCATTTACTTCTACAGATCGGAAGAAATTGAAACATCGACCAAGCTCCCTTCTATCCAGCAACATCAATCAGCAACGCCAAAGACATTCCATCAAATGTCGAGAGAAGAACAGAAGGCAAGAGAAGCAGCGCCCTCCGCGTTGGATCTCATATATCGTCAATTTCGTGCAGTGAAAAAGGTATGTTGTCAAATACAAAGGCCAAATTAAACACGAGCGCAAAGACTTTTAAGGAATCAACTTCATTTTTTTGTTTAAAGATATCTTTTATCATTTTCTCTCAAATCAAATATTTATTGTACAAATCACTTATCACAAAACTGTACACTGTACATTGGTATTTTGGCTTAAACATAAATTGCAATAATAGAAGGAAAACAAAAGTACATTTTCATAAAATGTGTTATAGAAAACATTTTAATATATGATCAAAGAATAGTATACTTAAGGCAATGTCATTAAATATTCAATTATCATTGTCAATATTAAAGCTAATCTTGAGCTCTGGTATGGGAATTGTATTTTGAGAGAACATTGCTATGATTTATTCTGGATTTTTTATCCTGTGCACAGTAGACAAACGCACATACACTTACTGGGCATCATCTTCGTTAAAATCCACAACTTCCATTTGCACATAGTGACCTGTGTTGAGCACAATGGTGTTGGGCCTACTTACCCGCATTTCCTTATCTTTATATGCTCATTACTCAGCCACTATACATTTTCTACCAAAACTGTTTGGCACATGACATTTTCTTGTAATTTTTTAACATTCAATGTACGTTCAGTTGGATTCTGGGAGAATTTATTTTCTGTATTTACCCTAACTCAAGTCTCTTTAATCAACATCATTTGCTTCTTTATTCACAGCTGAAACCCAGACGACAGTACACCGAGGAGGAATACAAACATCTCAAGGACATGCTACGAGCTCAACAAAAACGATACTTCAGATATAATATCAATCTTTAATGCCTCACTGCACAACTAGTAGCTACTTGCGCCCTCTATATAGCAAACAATGCCTAAGTGGTACCCGTTGGTACCCCATGATCCCCTTTTTCTCATGTTGATTGAGAGCTGAGTTGATGAGATAACCACCTGGCAGTGACCACGCTGGGAGGTCTAATCCCTCCTGGCCAAACTAGTGCAGACAGGCGTAAAAGACATTCGATTCAGTTCAGTTTTCTTTGACCAAGTTTCTTTTACAAGTAATACAAAATAAAAATATATCAACAAAAAAGAGTAAAAATCGGAATACTTAAGTGATAAATTTACATAGATGTTGATATCTTAGACATTAAAATGTAAAATTACTCTTAGCATGAGCACTAATAAAGAGGACAATGGGGAAGGTGGTGAATAGAGTAAGAAGGACGGTAGATCGAGAATGTGAGAGAAGGAGTAATTCAAAAGAAGGTGAAGGATATATATAGGGGAAAGAGAGCTGATGCGAGTTAAAGAATGGGGAAGTAGGGACGATTGTAAGAAGAAAAATAGAATATCACTAAATCATAAAGGTATTGAACAAGAAGATTATGTATCTGTCCGATACTAATACCTTTCTTCTTGTTATACACTTAGTGATTATGATAAAGGAATACAACTTGTTGGCATATATACATCGTTTTATTTTGTGTTGCACATACTTTACTAATCTATTAATTGTGTGCAGATTATTTTCCCTTATTTACTTATTCGAATGTTTTTTTCTTTGTGTATTCCTGTATATTTTATGAAATGTACATTATTTTGTATTTGCTTGGGTTTTTTCACTGGAATGTGGAAAATGAATAAATAAATAAACAAATTAGGCTGATGAACGATTTGTTTTCTATGTCGGATTTCATCGATTTATCTCCATTCTCTAAAATACAAATCAATATATCACAAATAAGGTCATCAATACACAAAACAGGGAATCATGAAATCCAAGGGCTTGTTGAGATCCTCTTATCTTGAAAGGTTAAAGAATCCATCTGGATAAAAAGGATTAATCCTTCTGACATGAATATGGGCTCTGGGGTCGTTTCACAAAGATCCTAAGTTGAACTTATCTCTAAGTTGGACTTAGCATTTATGGAAAGCCGTTAACATCTATGAAAATGTTTTGTAAAACATTATTTTGAAAGGCATAAAATGTTGATTCAAATCATTCATATTTTCTGTTATCACGGAGATTTCATGTTCTTGATGTGTAATTTATAAAAAGTCTAACATACTTGAATTTTCGCTTTTGAATATATTTTATTTTAAAACTACAAATGCCTCTCCATTATTTTTAATTCCAACTAAGAGTTAAGTTCGACTTAGGATCTTTGTGAAAGACCCCCCTGGACTCCTTAGACAGTGATCTCAAGGGCCAGGTAGCAGACAGCAAGAAACTATTATTATGAATAATCACATGGCTTGATGTGGGGATATTCCTGTTCGGATCATTCGCGAATTTGCCTATGAATTGTCAGTCCCACTTACAGATATCATAATGTATCATTCCAACAATCTGAGGTTCCATTACAATGGAAACAAGCAGAAGTAGTTCCTGTTCCTAAGGTGCACCCACCGACACTTTTGGACCTTAGACCAATAGCCCCGACAAGCTATTTTGCTAAGATAGCCGAATCGTTTATTGCCAAGTGGCTGTTAGAAGATATAACCAAAAATCTTGATCCTAATCAGTTTGAAATTCGTTAAGGCTTATCGACGATATAATCATAGGGGGCACCCCCCCCCCCCACCCCACCCCCTCCCACACACACACACACACACAAACGCACACACGCACACGAGCGCGCGCGCACACATCCTTCTCCGCTTTGACTGGCCTTGTGAATGAAGCCAATACATTTCTTTTGTGTAACGCTAAAATATTATACACATATGACAATAAATCTGCACACGTCACAATGGTACATATTTCCCCCTTTACTATGTACTTGCATATTTCTGCACGACGCATGCGTGAAAAGTATCGCTGGCTTTATAAAGGCATTCTTGGTGTCAGGTTTGGTTTAGTTTGGATGATATTTATATAGACGACAACTTGATTTGCACAATTCACCAGAACATTATCGAATAGCTACTCTAAAAGCGAGGTTTAAACATCAAAGAACAGCCAATCGAGGAGGTGAACTTTCTTTCGGACTTCAAAATACGAAGGTAAGAACAGGAACTTAGGAGTGTAGTAAGTAAACTGGGTCGTTTTGATGGGGTGTGGACAATAAAATGTGTCGTAAACACGGAAATTAAAGAGAAATTGAGGATAAGACAGGAATTAAATGAGAATTTAGAAAGAGTGAGGATTAGTATGGATCTAGAGGGGGAGATGAAACAGCAATAAGCTGGGTTATGTTTTAATATCATCATGAGAGAGCGAAATGAAGAAAAAAAAAATTGCTAATGTGAAAGGATTTTTAAAAATATAAATCTCTCTCTTTGATGTTTCCCTTTTGTTATGTACTAAATTATGTTCTTTACCTACCAATATATTTTTAATTTATTCCTGGAGACCAGCCCTTGACAGGCCAATGGCCTTTGTTGGCTCCTCCACATACTCAAGTATAAGTTCTAGGTGCTAAAAATTCTTTTAATATTGTTATGTTATTTTCTTGTTTTGTTTTGTTGTATTTAATCAGATATTGTATGTAAATTGTTATATGTTTTTTATGAGAAGTGGAAAATAAATGAAATGAAATGAAATGAAATCAGGACATCTTTATTGAAGGGGCAAAGGTAATTTATATCGACACCCCTTCTCTCTCCCTCTCTCTCTCTCTCTCTCTCTCTCTTTGCCGGAGTTTTTTTTTTTTTGGGGGGAGGGGGGGGGGGGGGCGGTGGGGGCGGTCTACGCGCCTGCCTTGAGGGAGAGGGCAAATCACTCAAAACATTCAATGACAGGTATAGCAGAATAAAAAGGTTCAGTAACTGACAACATCAGTCACTGTTAGTGTTACAAAATTTGCATTAAAAGAAATAAAGATCTAGACAAGCCTTATATTAGATGTCTATTTCATATAGAGTCTAGTGAAATCTACACACTTTTGGGGTTCTCGCACGTTATTGCAGGAGTTGCCGTTTCGATACTTAGGTTGCAATAAAACTCGGGCGTTACCCGCAGCTTCCACTTTCGACTCGTGCCTACTTCGGGCCGCCGCACGAAACTGGTCAATCACTCGCACGCGAGCTCTCATCATCAATCTTTGTTTAACCGCCGAAAAAGTATACAAAATACAAAAAGCACATAGAGAAAGAGAGAGAGAGAGAGAGAGATAAATTCAGAATGAAATACACCGAGAATCAAAGAGAGAGGGAATGATAGGGAAATAAATGTAAACAGACAAATAGAGAAGTCCGGAAGATGAAAACACAAAGGGAGAAAGAAAAAGGATAGAGAGAACGGGAGGAAAAAAGATAGAGAAAGAAAAGAGAGAGGGCAGAGAAGAGAATGAGAGAAAGAAGCGAAAATAAGATAAGAAAGGAGAGAAAGAAGAGGGAAGGGGAGAGGGAGACAGAGCGTGAGAGGCCGGAGGAAGAGAGAGGGGAAAGAGAAAGAGAGAGAGAGAGAGAGAAAGAGAGAGAGAGAGATAAAGATAGGGGGTTATAAAGAGAGAAGAGAAGGGAACGAGAGAGAGAGAGAGAGAGAGAAGAGAGGGGAAAGAGAGAGAGAGAGGGAGAGAGAGAGAGAGAGAAAGTGAGAAAATAGAGAGAGGGGGAAGAGAATTTTGTTTTTTATGGGGGAAGGGGTGAGCGGACGAGAAAAATGGAGATTCAAAGGAGAACATATTGAGGTAGAACGCTACGTAGATAGAGAGAAGAAAGAGAGAGAGAGATGGAGAGAGAGAGAGAGAGAGAGTAAACTGAATCAGAGGAGTAGGGAGAGCAAACCAGACAGACAAGGTGGAATACGCCTTCACATATCCCTTTTTCACTGATTATCTTCTTCTTTTGAAATAAAACTCTGTAAGAAAGCTAAAGGCGGTAATCGTAAAATAAATTATGTACATCTTTTTTTCCTGAAGAACCGAGATGGAAATTTGGCCGGGGGAAATAATTAGTGCCCCTTGTGCCAACTGTTGGTAATTGTGTCTCCCCTTTTCTCTCTCACTTCTTCTATCTCTGACTTTGTTCATTATTGTAATGTATGCTCAATCCGTTACTTTCATATTGTATGCATGATAGTTAGAACTTTTGGGGATGTTTGCGATATTTGTTTGTTTGAAAGAGCAAAAAATGAATTTAACGCAAAAGGGATCAAATGTATTCAAAAACGGCACCTACCACTCGTATAATACAAGGCAAATGTCTCCAAAATAGTGCACGTTTTTTTAATTTGTGTCGATAAGCCAAAAATTTGGTTACATTTGAACTACATCTTGGACCCGTTTTTATAAGCAAAATGGCCTTATTTTGTTGAAAATGTTTTTGAAAGTCCGCAATATGATTAGTTAGGGTCATTTCCTTTTCTGCTTTCGCTCATGCGCGTTAGCCCTTTGGAGCTAAAATTCCCGTAAAATCGTAGCGGCAACTCCCCCCCCCCCCCCCCCCCCGGGGGGAGTATCAGGTTCGATTTAGTTTGGATGGTATGAATTTGGATGCTATCTTTATTTGCACAAATCACCGTGACCAGTACATTATTGAATAGTTCTTCTTCATATGAAGTTTAAACATCAAAGGACAGCCAATCGAGGAGGTGAACTTTCTTTCGGATTTTAAAATACTAGGGTGAGAACTGCAACTGAGATGTGTAGGAAATGAGCTGGCTAGTTTTGATGGGGGCGTGGACAATATGATGTCGTAAACACGGAAGTGAAAAATATTGATGAAACGGTTATGAAACGAGTATAAAACGACTATGATACGATGATGAAATGAGAATGTAGCGAGAGTGAGTATTAATATCAATCTAGAAAAAATGGAAACAACAAAGAGCTCGGGCACGGCGACAACATGAGAGAGACAAATGAAAAAAAAAAAAAAAAAATGCTAATGTGAAAGGCTTTTTATTTTTTTAAATCTCTCTCTGTAAAGGGCCACTCTAACTAAAACGGGCTAAAAATGAAACAAAAAGACATGTAGAATAATTTTTGACGGAGATTCCGAACATGACAATTATTTTTCTTAGAAATCATCAATAATTCTGGAAGCCAGCTTTTAAAATGACGACTCAGAACGCTTAGCAAAAGCCCAGTTTCCGCGGGGCTGTATTGCTTAACTGTTTATGACGTCACTGCAGGAGCCTCTCGGTGAGGAGGAGGGTGATTTAGGCATTAAATGTCTTTAAAAGGGCAAACTATGATATTAATTGGAAAAAGAAGAAAACAAATTATCCGAAAAATAATATGCACTTGATAATCCTATTACGTTTCATTTGTGAAATAGCAGTGAGTTTGGAAGATCTTTAGTTGTAGGACAAATTGGACATGCCCGCAATTACGTCAAATGCGTCATCAAGGCCACGTGACCGTACTAACTGTATTCGAGGGGCGTAGCCCAGAAAGCCTGAGAACTGTAAAAAATGGATGGTTATTATCATTTTTTGGTCAATACAGAGATTTTCTGAAAAATCAGAGCCTGGAATATTAATAAGTAGAGGTGTATTCATGTTTTAAAAGGCTATGTTAATTGGGTTCAGGCGCGTACGCAGGGGGGGGGGGGGTTGGGGTTAACCCCCCCCCCCCCCCTTGCGTTTTTTTTAAGTGTATGTTTTGTGTATGTTTTTTGTGAAACCCCCCCCCCCCCCTTTTGAGTTTTTTTTTTATTTTTTTATATAAAAAAAAATTAAAAAAAATATGCCAATGGCTGACCTAAAAAAGGTTTCCGCTTACCCCCCGCCCCCCCCCCCCCCCCTGAGCGACTTTTCGGCCGGAGCGATTTTCAAATTTTCGGGAGCAAAATAATAAAGCTGAGTCGTTGCGAAATTTTGGGCCCGATTTTAACCCCCCCCCCCCCCCCCCTTTTTGATTGGGTTAGATCGGCCCTTTAATGGATGTCACTTATATCGATAACCCTTGTCTTGGTAAAGTAACAAGCACTGTACACAGAAAGATGTATGGGACTACACAAATGGTGTCGGGGCCCCGACATCTTGGTTTCCTTATCTTTCTATGCTAATTACTGAGCCATTGTAAATTTACTACCAAAATTGTTTGGCACATGACATTTATTTGTAATCTTGAACATTCAGTGTAACTTTCGTTTGAATCTGTGAGATTTTATTTTCTTGTTTTACCAGAACTCAAGTTTATCTTTAAGCGCTATATAAAAGCTAAATATTATTACTATTATTATTATCATTATCATTATCAATTATTTTAGTATAATAATAATTATTATTATTACATTTAGTAGTAGAAGTAGTATTTTCATAATTATTTTTCTTGGGCTGTGTTCTACAGGTCAATATTCTGATCAGTATGGCGGCTAACTTCAGCTCTACAGAAGACATCAGTAAATGTGAAGGAGAGAGTTGTCAGTCAATCACAGATGTGACGTACTACGTGAAGGAGAAAAAGAAGCTCTGCGACAACTGCGCCTCCACAGAGGGATGCATCGGAAAAGCAAGAAAGGATGGGCCCAATTTATATTGTGTGAAGCATGATAAAGAAATTGATTTGTATTGTAAAACACATGATGAAGCACTGTGTTATTCATGCGCAATTATAGATCATCAGCAGCCTTGCGTGCAACAGGATATAGACCACGCGGTCATTGAAAAAAGAGCAAAACTAAACATTCTGAAAGAAAAGGCAACGGACCAATTAAAGCTTTGTCGAGTTTATGGAGATCAGATTCGACAGTGTAGGACTGACACCGACACCCATCTACAAGGTTTAAAAGATGAAGTTGATTCGGTAATCAATGAGGCTATCAACAAAGAGGAAGACAGGGAGAAAAGAGATGCTGCAAAAATCAACCAGGAGTTTGACGAAAAGAATAACAAACTTCAAGAGGAGATTCAAAAGATCAATGGGAAGATTCGAAAGAACGATGAGGAGAGAGGGAAGCGACTTGAACTGAACTGTACAAATGCAGAGAAAAGACGAGAACCCATCGATAATAAACAGCATGGTCTTCAAACAGACATTCAAAACATTGCTGAAGAGAAAGAAAACAAGATTGTGGAATTTGAGAAATCCTGGCAAAATGACATGGATATCAGAGAGACTACAATACAGACACTTGACACAGTAATCGAAGATGATAAAAATGTCGTCAAAGATGGGCATCGTGTGAAGACATCAGTGAGTGATGAACTAAAGAAGCCACAGTCACTGAAAGGGGGTGAGGTAAAACAAATCACCGGTACCATATTGGGAGTGAGGTTTGTGAAAGGTGCTGGGAAAGAGAAGTATGATGGGAGGATTGATGGGTATGATGGGGAGTGGAAGCTAATTGATATAATCAATGTCAAAGATAAGATCACATGCCCGATCATTGTAGGATACATAGATGAATGCAATGTGATCATCACTGATAGACTGGGAGGCCTACATACATACATGCTAGATATGAACACTAGACACACTCAGAGAGTGTTAACAAGTAGTGATACATCAAGTGTTGTCGCCTGTGCTTTGCTGAATGATGACAACGTAGTATGCGGTAAATACAGTGAAGGGTTTACAGGGGACAGTTTGACTGGATACATCAGTGTGTATGACAGACAATGGAAGCATATCAATGACGTCACAATACCAAGAAACACAACGTATGATGACACAGGGGTGGATGTAGCTGTTGACCAGGATGGGATGATCATCGCTGCTGAGGGGCTTCAGTCTAATATATACGTCATCAACCCAGCTAATGGTAAAATCATAAATACCATCACATGTGAACAGAATATAAGGATGCATGGTGTGCTATCATCAGGTCACATCATCGCTCGACCCTCACGAGCAGATCAACGAGTGTTCATCATCGACAGACAGGGTGCTCAAAGGGAAATCCCCAACAGTGATGTAATCCTGAATGCCTGCCACGATCCTATGACAGACGACCTCTACGTCGTGACATCAGATGATGGGTACGCGACGTGTGCGATTGATCTGGTGACAAGCGGGAATGATATGAAGGAGAGAAGAGTAGCATCATTCCCTCTATCAACTAGACGGTTGGGCCCTTTATCATCCCGCGTGGTGATGACGCCATCAGGGAATATGATTGCTTGCGATGGAGACAACATTCTCGTATTCAAAAAGCTATTGAGCCTCCCAGGGCCAAACCAAAACTAATTGCCAACTGGTTTTCTAATAGGGAAATTGGAACAACTGGTTCCAGTTGAAACCTGTAGCCAACTGGTTCCAGTTGAGACCAATTAAATACAGCCAACTGGATCCAGTTGAAATTAATTGAACATTCCCAACTGGTTCCAATTGAAACCAATTGAACATTCCCAACTGTTTCCAATTGAAACCAATTGGATACTTGCAACTGGATCCAGTTGAAACCAATTGAACATTCCCAACTGGTTCCAATTGAATACAGTTGATATTTCCAGTTGAGATCGATATTGTGATAATCAATAGTCAATATTGGCATCTGGCCACCAACTAGACCATAAGATAAAAACTCTTGCAATTACCCCATCACAATGATCATTTGTAGTGGATTACAGATGAGTTTCATTCTAAGTTAGAATACAGGAGCTCGTACATATTATACACAATTATACACGTTGTTTCCTGGGTAATAATTACATATATCAATATATCTATTTTACGTCTTATATTAGATGAAAAACATGATCAGACAAATATATTTGTCAATGATTGACTAAGAAAATATAAATCACAAAACTGATGTTCATTGTGACATTTACTTGACAGATCATGATAATTATATTTTCTGTGAATCATGCAAATTAGTCATGAATATGCATAAGATACATTGAACTGGTTTTTCAACTGGTAATATCAATATTCTAACTGGAACCAATTGAGTAACTGGAAAACTGATCTTAATGGTTCCAGTTGCACTTCTAACTGGAACCAGTTAAATACAGAATTCAACTGGATCCAGTTGCAATCTCCAATTGGTTTGAAGTGGAATTGACACACCATCCAAACTTTTTCCAGTTAAGGCAATTGGTTTCAACTGGAAAATGTGTATTCCTATTGAAACCAATTGAAACCATTTGAAACCAATTGGTTTCAATTGGATTTTGGTTCAGGGTTATAAAGGCCCGTTCACAATTGACGCGATGAAACGGTTCCCCCTTTTTTTCCGTGTGTGTGTTTATCTGTTTAATTCATTTTTTACATTTCTTAATAACACATAGCTCTGTAAGTTCGCATAGGAACTTTGTTACGCGCAGTTGCCTTTAATTTACACGTTTAAAAAAAGACTCTGCCGCGATATATCGCTTTATATCTGAACAAGTCATGAAAGAATTTGTGTTGCTTCATGCTGATTGAGTAGGCTTACACGTTCTGAAAGGATGAAAGGACCCAAACACAGTAACATTTATCACTCGAGTAGGTTCCATGATCAGATAAAAAAATGACAAGTTTATGATATGTATTTGACATGCAATGTATAGATATGTACGGCCTGTTATGACAAAGCCAATACTATAACAAATAACAATGACATAAAGTGCACGTAATTGATTGTGAGTTTGTTTGTATTAGCCTTTGTTTTTGTAATCTATCATAGTTTTTAAATAGCCACGTCATAATTAGTATTTTAAGACTGATTTTTATTGATTGTTAGTGTTGCTAAGAAACATGTAAGTCATTGATAAACAATTATGTATGGCATGTTATGACAAAACAAATGATAAAATAATGACATAGATTGCACATGATTGATTGTATGTTTATATTAGCTTCTGGTGCGTTTTTCTTTTTCATCTATAATGAAAATAGCTACATTACACTTTGCATTTGATAGTGTGAACTTTATTGATGTTTCGTGTTACTAAGGAACTTGATACTAAGTTATGTAGGACCTAAAACATTGAAATTAAATGCAGGTTTTTGGCCTATGTTTGTTTGTGTGTTTTTTGGAATTATTTTTTCTGTCGTAATTAGTAAAAAGCTACATACTTTTCTGTAGGACCTATTTTGACAAAACAAATGCTAAAACAATGACATGAGTTGCACGATATTGTTTTATTTGTTTGTTTGTTTTAGTTTGGGTTTTTGTTGTAATATACTGTGCGTCCCAGAAAAAACGAAACCGAGAAATATCGATGTTTTATCATAACTTAATCAGAACTATAATTAATAAATTACACATATGTGTAAAGCTTCACGCATTAGTTATTAAAAACAATTTGAAGAGACGGTACCAAAAAGTTATTTGGTGGGCGGTATCTAAATTTTAAAGAAAAACACATTTCTAGAAAGTTCATTTTCTGCCCTTTTATATGACACCTCAATCAGGAGAAATGAGCCAGGAATAACAAAGTTCTGTTTGTTCAAAGTAATGGTGGCAATTCCATAATTTAATTAAACGAATTCGTTTTCACTGGCAGATTTTCAACGAACAAAGTTAAGTCTGTTTGTTGCTATAACAGGCAGCCAGTGAAAACGAATTCGTTTAATTAAATTATGGAAATGCAACCATTACTTTGAACAAACAGAACTTTGTTATTCCTGGCTCATTTGACTTGTTGGTACCCCCCCCCCCCCTTCAAATTGTCTTTAATAACTCATGCATGAAATATGCTTCATATGAGTTGCATCAAATGAAAGAAGTGGATCTAAGATTTATAAATATGTGTCATTTATTAATTATAATTGTGATTAAGTTATTATAAACATCGATAATTCTCGGTGTCGTTTTTTCTGGGACGCTCTGTATATTGAAAATAGCTATAAACTAAATATATTGGAGACTACAGTTTAAATTTAAAATTCGTCTCGCTACAAAAAACTGAAATATGCATATGTTACATGTAAATCCTCGATAAGTAGTGTGGCAAAGAGAATGCTATAAAAATGACATAAATTGCACCTAATGTTTCATGTTATCATGGAAATAGCTCCATTGTTCTGTATTAAAGATTCCACGTTGTTGACTTTCAGTCTGTACCTATAAACATTTAAACTTCGAATATGTATTTTGGATGGATCAATTGCTATGAAATATATCAATGAAATATGCTGCACAGTATCTAGTATGTATGTTTTACACATAGTCATCGCAGTCGGAATTTTCAAATTGGTGGTTGTTTTTGTATTGTATTGTACATATTGTAATGAGACATGTATGTCAGGTTTTTGGTTCGATGTTGTTGTTTTTTACCTAACTGCTAAGAAAGCATGTATATGCTTGTAAGTAAGCAACCAGTGGACCGACAGCTTATTTTCTTCTGCGAGGGAACTTGGTAATGAGGATTAACACCTTGCCAAAGGGCACTAGTGCATCGACTTGGTTTTTGAACCCAGTTACGAGACCACTGCTCAAGCTTTCCAATTATGTTTATACATTAATTAAAAAAATGTACTTTAGGGGTTATCGGGTAAAATACCATCAAACATAAACACCCTGTACATACTTCAGATGCTTATAAGATGTGAAAAGCTGTGTTGCATTTATAATAATAATAATCCGTTCTTGTATAGCGCATATAAAACATTTCGATATAACGTCCCTATTCGCTTCCAAAGGCTTTGGAAATTATTACCCAAGCTTCGGGCAGCCGTTATACAGTGTGTCCCAGAAAAAAAAGCGAAACCGAGAATTGTCGATGTTTTATCAGAACTTGATCACAATTTTAATTAATAAATTACACATATTTGTAAAGCGTAGATCCTCCTCTTTCATTTGATGCAACTCAAATGATGCATATTTCACGCATGAGTGATTAAAACAATTTGAAGAAAGAGTACCAAAAAGGCGTTTGGCGAACGGTATCTGAATTTCAAAGAGAAATCACATTTCTAGAAATTTCATTTTTTGCCCTTTTATATGACACCTCAATCAGGAAAAATGAGCCAGAAATAACAAAGTTCTGTTTGTTTAAAGTAACGCTTGCATTTTCATATTTTTTATTTTTAATCTGTTCCACTGGCTGCCTGCCGTAACAACAAAGAAGACGAAAGACTTCAACGAAACGGAGTGTGTTATTAGCAGACAGCCAGTGAAAACGAATTCGTTTAATAAAATTATGGACATGCAGGAATGTGAGAACTTTTTTTTTCACATAAAATTTATCCCAAAATCAAGAAGCTATTTATATAACCGTTAAATAATGGTGCTTTCTGCTATCACTTCTAAACATATCAAGGTGTTTTACATGCATCGGTGAAAAATATAGATAAATGTCATATGTGGTATTATATGGGACACATTGCACTGAATTACCAAATGCATGTAAATTGCCTACCTTTTCTCACAATATATTTGAAAGGAGTAGGTGGAAGAAAAAACTAATTCTCTCGCATCATTCAAATGGTTTGTAATATCTTTCCGAATATTCTGTAAAGAAGTTTATATTTTAATAACTCTCCCACTGTAATGTATTATCATGATACTGTGATTCAATATAATTTTTTGTTTGTTTAATTAACAATGGAGTCTTTCTGTAATAAAACTATACTGGTTGCCAGGACGCTAATTACGATTCAGATATTCGTGATCTTATTTGTGTATTTGTCAATATTCATACCGAAATCACAAATTAAGCGATAAAGAAGTAAAATAATAGAATAGGTAATAAATAGAGGCGAGAGAGAGAGAAAGAGAGAGAAAGAGAGAGAGAGAGAGAGGGAGAGAGAGAGAAGAGAGAGAGGGAGAGAATGGTGTTTTGGGGGGTGGAGGGGTGAGCGCATGAGAAAAATGTGGATTGAAGATAAACATATTTAGGTAGAACGCAACGTAGATAGAGAGAAGAAAGAGAGAGAAAGAGAGAGGGGAGAGAGAGAGAGAGGTAGATAGAGAGAGAGAGAGAGAGTAAACCGATTCAGAGAGAGGGGGAGCGAGACAGACAGACAGAGAATTGAGGGGGTCTCACTGATATCTTCTCCTATTGAAATAAAACTCTGCAAGAAAGCTAAGAGCGGTAATATTAAAATAAATTATGAACCTTTTTTTCTTCTTCTCCTGATGAGCCGATAGGGATATTTGGACGGGGGAAATAATGAATGCCCCTTGTGCCAACTGTTGGTAGTTGTCTCTCCGCTTTTCTCACAAATTCTATCTCTGACTTTGTTCATTATTGAATGCTCAATCCGTTACTTTCATATTGTATGCATGATAGTTTGGGGATGTTCGCGAAATTTGTTTGTTTGAAAGAGCAAGAAATTATTTTAACGCAAAAGGGATCAAACGTATTTAAAAATGGCACCTACGACTCGTAAAATACATTGTATCAGGCAAATGTCGCGAAGCCAAAAGTTTGGTTACATTTAAAATACATCTTGGACCCGTTTTTATAAGCAAAATGGTCTTATTTTGTTGAAGATGTTTTTAAAAGTCCGCAATATGATTAGTTAGGGTCATTTTCTTCTCCGCTTTCGCTCATGCGCGTTAGCCCTTTTGACACCACAGGAGCTCAAAACGCCAAACGGATGAACAATACATAAATAAAACAATTACATAAACAAGAAAATCAACAAGTGGCATAGTTTCGCGAGTAATCACAAAATAACAATGTAGCTTGTATATTGTATGGAGCAGAAACATGGATACTAATGAAGAATATGGACAAGAAAATCACATCAATTGAAAATTGGATGTCCAGGAGAATGATTAGAAAATCATAGAAAGATGTGAAAACTATAAACAGAGAAATATTTCATATGGCAAGGCTTCAACAAAATACCCTGTTACACACCTGTTACAATAATTGCATTACAATATTTAGAATGTGAATTGCATACAATAACTGTTGCCAGGTAAGTCAAATATGATGGTTATTCCTACGTAACAACACGCAGTATATGCTATTTTGATTCTGACTATTGAAGTACACTATTCGTAATAGGAGAATGTAATAATTTGTAACGAGGCACTCTAAAGAAATGTGTATATTCAATTTGATTACATTACGAAAAATGACCTATTTGAAGAGACCAGTTTCCTAACATATTCAAATTGTGTGGATACTTTTAAAACAAAGGTTGTTATTGATAACATGACAGCTTGCCCATAGCTTTCCCGAAATATCAGCAAATAATGTCGAGTCAACTTGTTTAGAAGACGATATAAAGTTTTGTTAAAAAATTGGAGGGGGTACGTGACTAACCTTTCGGTTAGTGTGAGGGAGAGGGGGAAGAGTGACAGACATGAAATATGTACAACTAGAGTGAGCGAGAAAGGAGAGAGAGACGGGGACAGAGAGAGATAGAGAGAGAAAGAGAGAGAGACATAGAGAGAGGGGGAGAGAGAGAGATAGAGAGAGAGAGGGGGGGGGGGTATATTATTACTAGAGAAAGAGTTCGTACGGTAATTGCGTTTGGAACCAGAAGGGCGTTAACACAGAGTTATCACAGTGTTAACACTCTTCTGGCTCTCAACAAACAAGGGAGGGTATAATGTAAGATAAGGTGGTTAAAGGGAGAGAAAATTATCAGTTTTAATTACATATAAATGCGCCAAGAGTTACAAAATAACTCTTCACAAAGCACAAACAGTAGAATACATTGATATTTATATGAAAATTATGTTACTTTTTGCCAATAATGAAAATATACTGAGTGTCGCGGTCTCCATGCACACACATCGATGACGTTTTGCCGAATTATTAATATGAAACAGTGCGTGCTGTTACAGTATTGCTCTAACTGGGGCGGGGGCGTGGGCGTGGGTGTAGGAGGGGATCCAAAATTCCCTTAAAATCATATCGGCAACACCCCCCCCCCCCCCCACACACACACACGCTTACACATTTGCACACCCTTCTCCGCTTCAACTGGCCTCGTGAATGATTAAGCCAATACATTCGTTATGTGTACGCTGAAATATTATTCATATATTTCATCATGTGTCAATCTATTTACAAAGTGCAGCGGGGCTTATCTTCTGTCAGTTCACCTTCATCATGTCACAATGGTACATATTTTGTCCCTCTACTTGCCTAATTCTGCACGACATGCAAGCATGCGTGTAGTATCGTTGGCTTTCTAAAGGCATACGCGGTGTCAGGTTCGGTTTAGTTTGGATGGTATACATTAATTAGACGCCATCTTTATTTGCACAAATCACCAAAACATTATCAAATAGTTCTTCTTCAGGTGAAGTCTTAACATCAAAGGACAGCCAAACGAGGATGTGAACTTCCTTTTGGACTTCAAAATACTAAGGTAAGAACTTAGATGTGTAGGAAACGAGCTGCATTGGGTCGTTTTGATGGGGGTGTGGACAATATTGTACGTCTTAAACACGGAAGTGAAGAAATATTGATAAAACGGTTATGAAACGAGTATAAAATGAGTTTGGTACTAGGATTAATTAAGAATGTAGCGAGAGTGAGAATTAGTATGGATCTAGAGAAAAAAATGGAAACAACAAAGAGCTGTGGGGCAAGTTATACCGTGTGAGTCAAAACAAAGTTTACACCGAGAAAATTGCTAATTATTTTAAAAATCATCTATGAACAGTAAATCATTGTACATCTTATGAAAGAGTGTTTTATCCCAAATCATTTGGTATCATTTTTGTGTGGTATGCGTTCACGCTGGGATGAACAGGAGGCATTGTTTGCGAGAGTGCAAAAATCGACTTGCGCCAAAGTGAGGCCTAATTATGTTGGGATTAACGGAGTGAGAGAATGAATTGGATGTATCAAATGAAATGCATTGCATGAGTTTTGCAGAAGCAAAGTCACATACACACAAACACACACGCGCACAAATTTTCGTTGATATTTGATATTCGATATTTAATATGTGTGGCATGATTAATTTTGTTAGGGATGTTATTTGGATCTGCAAAGACCGAATTAATACCCAAATCCCGATTGTTTTCACATAAGCAACTTTGGCGCAAGTCGATTTTTGCACTCTCGCAAACAATGCCTCCTGTTCATCCAAGCGTTAACACATACCACATAAAGAGATACCAAATGATTCGGGATAAAACACTTTTTCATAAGATGTACAATGATTTACTGTTCATAGATGATTTTTCAAAAAATTAGCAATTTTATAGGTGTAAACTTTTTTTGACTCACACTGTATATCATCATTAGAGAGAGAAATCAAGAAGATAAAATTCATTTTGCTAATGGAAGCCTTTCTTCTTTTTGTATCTCTCTCTTTGATGAATAAGAACATGTTATCTATATCGATATCCCTCACCCCCTCTCTCTCTCTTTCTCTCTTTCTCTCTCTCTCTCTCTCTCTCTCCTTCTCTCTACCCCACACCCCTCACCCATCCTCTCTCTCTCTCTCTCTTTCTCTCTCTCTCTCTCCCCCTATATCTCTCCGTCTCCAACCTTTCCTCAAACTGTTACTTCTGTCTGTCCCGATTCATGAAGCCCCGTTTACGGTCTTCATTCCCCCCACGCTCTTCCCATCTTCCTCACCCCCACCCCCCATTCTCTCTCTCTCTCTATATATATTTAGTATAGCTCTTTATACATGTATATATTGTGGAGTGCTAGCATTGTCAAGTCTGACAGACATGAGCTGTACAGAAGAACCAACTATTTATTTTACTGTTTTAGTATTATTATTATTATTATTATTATTATTATATCTAGTAGGCCTAGTATTAAAAGTATTGCTGTTATTATTATCATTATTATTATTATTATTGTTATCATTATTATTATTATTAGTAGTAGTAGTAGTAGTAGTAGTAGTATTATTATTATTAATTGTTGTTATTATTATTATTATTATCATCATCATCATCATCATCATTATAATTGTTATGTTACTTGGGCTGTGTTCTACAGGTTAATATACTGATCAGTATGGCGGATAGCTTCAACTCTGCAACAGACATCTGTGAAGGAGAGAACTGCGAGGCAATGACAGATGTGACGTACTACGTGAAGGAGAAGAAGAAGCTCTGCGAGGACTGCGCCTCCAAAGGGGGGTGCATCGGAAAAGCAAGAAAGGGTGGGCCCAGTCTGTATTGTGTGAAGCATGATAAAGATATTGAATTGTATTGTACAACACATGGTGTAGCATTGTGTTATATATGCGTAATGATAAATCATCAGCAGCCTTGCGTGCGACAGGATATAGAGCACGCTATCATGGAAAATAGAGCACAACTAAACATGCTTAAAGAAAAGACAACGCACAAATTAAAGCTTTGTCGAGTTTATGGAGATCAGATTCGCCAGTGTAGGAATAAAACCGACACCCATCTACAAGCTTTGAAAGATGAAGTTGATTCGGTAATCAATGAGGCGATCAAAACAGACAAAGACAGGGAGAAGAAGGATGCGGCAAAAATCAACCAGGAGGTTGATGAGAAACAAAAGAAACTTAAAGAGGAGATTCAAAAGATCAATGCGAAGATTCGAAAGAACGATGAGAAGAAAAAGAAGCGACTTGAACTGAACCGTATAAATGCTGAGAAAAGACGAGAACCCATCGACAAAAAACAGCATGGTCTTCACACAGACATTCAAAACATCGCTGAAGAGAAAGAGAAAAAGATTGTGGAATTGGAGAAAACATGGCAAGATAACACGAAAACCACAGAGCATACAATACAGACACTTGACGCAATACTCGAAGATGATACAAATGTCGCCAAAGATGGGCATCATGTGAACACATCAGTGAGTGATGAACTAAAGAATCCACTGTCACTGAATGAGGCTGGGGTAAAACAAATCACTAGTGCCATATCGGGTGTGAGGTTTGTGAAAGGTGCTGGGAGAGAGAAGTATGATGGGAGGATTGATTGGTATAGTGGGGAGTGGAAGCACATTGATACAATCAATGTCAGAGATATAATGTCACACCCAACCATTGCAGGATGCATAGATGAATGCAATGTGATCATCACAGGTGGTTTGGGTAGCAATCGTACATACATGTTAGATATGAACACTAAACACACTCAGAGAGTGATAACCAATGGGGGTGGTGCATTATCTGTTTTCTCCTGTGCTTTGCTGAATGATGACAAGGTAGTATGCGGTAAATACATTACAGAGTGTACAGGGGACAGTTTGAATGGATGCATCAGTGTGTATGACAGACAATGGAACCACATAAATGACTTCACAATACCAAAAAGCACAAGGAACAATTTCACATGGGTACATGTAGCTGCTGACCAGGATGGGATGATCATCGCTGCTGAGGGGCGTCAGTCTAAGATATACGTTATCAACCCAGCTGATGGTAAGATCATGAATACCATTAAATTGAAACAGAAACTGTGCATGCATGGTGTGCTATCATCAGGTCACATCATCGCTCAACCCTCATCAGCAGATCACAGAGTGTTCATCATCGACAGGCAGGGTGCTCAAAGGGAAATCCCCTACAGCGATGTCATCAGGAATGCCTGCATCGATCCTATGACAGACGACCTCTACGTCGTGACATCAGATGATGAGTTCAAGACGTGTGTGATTGATCAGGTGATGAGTGGGGATGATATGAAGAAGAGAAGAGTAGCATCATTCCCTCTATCAGCAGAACTGCACTCACGTGGACGTGGTAATAGGTTGATTCACTTTATATCATCTCGCGTGATGGTGACGTCATCAGGCAATGTGGTGGCTAGCGATGGAGAAAACATTCTCGTATTCAAAAAGCTATCGAGCCTATAAAGCGTCGTTTACGACTGACGAGGTGAATTGATGATTTTGTTGTTGTCTCTTTTTACTATTTTGGGGTTTCTTTACTTGTTTTTCATCTCTTTTGTTTCCTTTGTTTTTGTTTATGTATCGCAATGACACAGGGCTCAATTAGTACGCAAAGGAACTTTGTTGCGCTCTAGCTGTACTTCATTTTAAATATGTCATTTGTACCATTGTCATTTTGTTTTAAATCACAAATGATATGGTTATGATGTATTTAAATTGTATCACACGACCCCAATGGAAAACAGTCTTGTAACTGTTTGGGATTTTTTAACCGTGTATAAATAAAGATATCAATTCAATTCAATTCAATTCATTACTTTTACAAATTAAAAAAGACCCTACCGCGGTCTATCGCTTTAGTGAACAAGTCATGCACGAATTTGTGTAGCTTCACGTTGACTAAGTATGCTTAATACACATTCTGAAAGGATGAAAGGAACCAAATACAGTAACATTCACGCTCCAGTCGGTCCCCTGATCAGATCACGAATGACAAGTTTATGATATGTATTTTGACATGCAGTTCAATGATATGTACGGCCTGTTATGACAAAGCCAATGCTCTAACAATCATGAATAATGCATGTTGCTGTTTGTTTGTTTGTTTGTATTAGGGGTATTAGCATTCGTTTTTGTAATATATTCCAAATTTTAAATAGCCACATCATACGTAGTATTTTAAGATTGATTTTTAGTGTTGCTACGAAACATGTAAGTCATGGATATGTAAGGCCTGCTTTTAACAAAACGATGACATAAATGGCAAGTTGTTGTTTTATTTGTTTGTATAATATTAGCCTCTTGTTTTGGGGGGTAATCTATAATGAAAATAGCTACATTATACTTTGCATTTGTAAGAGTGAACTTTATTGATGTTTCGTGTTGCTAAGAAACTTGATGCTTTATGTATATAGGACCTATTTTGACAACATGCTAAAAAAAATATTTGCACGTCTATATCATTTGTTTGTTTGTTTGTTTTTTGGAATTATTTTTTCTTTAATCTGTCTTAATTTGTAAATAGCTAAATACTTTTCTATAGGAACTATTTTGACAAAACAAATGCTATAACAATGACAGAAATTGCACAATGTTGTTTCATTTGTTTGTTTGTTTCAGCTTGAGTTTTTTGGAAAATTCTATATTGAAAATAGCTACATATTATACTTAATATATCGAAGACTGAACTTTAAATTGAACATTCATCTTGCTATGAAAAGTTAGATATGCATAGGTTACATGTAAATCCAAGATATAAATTTGACAAAGAAATTGCTATAAAAAATCACATAAATATTATTGCATGTAACGTGTCATATCGTCATGGAAATAGCTCCATTGTTCTGTATAATTTATAAGATTCAATGTTGTTGACTTGCATTCTGTATTATAATACATTTAAACTTCGACTATGTATTTTGGATGGATCAATTGCTATGAAATATACCAATGAAATATGCTGCACAGCATCTAGTCTGTATGCTTTACACATAGTCATCGCAGTCGGATGGATACATTTAAAATGTAATGTAATTTTCAAATTCGTGGTTGTTTTTGTATTGTATTGTACATAACTGTAATGAGACATGTTTGTCAGGTTTTTGGTTCGATGTTTTGTTTTTACCTGACTGCTGAGAAAGCATGTGTATGCTTGTATATAAGTAAGCAACCAAGGGACCGACAGCTTTAGGTCTTCTCCGAGAGACTTGGTAATGAGGATTAACGCCTTGCCAAAGGGCACTAGTGCATCGATTTGGTGTCAAACCAGGGACCTCCCGGTTACGAGACCATTGCTCAAGCTTCCAATGATGTCTATACATTAATACAAAATGTACTTTAGGGGTTATTGGGTAAATTACCATCAAACATTAGTTTACTTATTCATAGACACCCTGTACATACATCAGATGCTAATAAGATGTGAATAGCTGTTTTGCATTTATAAGATAATAATAATGATAATCCGTTCTTGTATAGCGCATAACACATTACGATATAACGTCCCTATGCGCTTCCACAGGCTTTGAAAATTATTACCCAAGCTTTTAGCTTCGGGCAGCCGTTATACAGTGTGTCCCAGAAAAAACAAAAACGAGAATTATCGATGTGTTTATTATAGCTCAATCACAATTATAATTAATAAATTATACATATTTGTAAAGCTTAGATCCTCCTCTTTCCTTTGCTGCAACTCTTATGATGCATATTTCACGCATGAGTGATTAAAACAATTTGAAGAAAGAGTACCAAAAAGCCGTTTGGCGAACGGTATCTGAATTTCTAAGAGAAATCACATTTCCAGAAATTTCATTTTCTGCCCTTTCATATGACACCTCAATCAGGGATAAATGAGCAAGGAATATCAGAGTTCTGTTTGTTTAAAGTAACGCTTGCATTTTCATATTTTTATTGTTAAATACATTCCACTGGCTGCCTGCCGTAACAACAAAGAATGACGAAAGACTTCATGCATGGCTGATCGTCAACTAAACGGAGTTTGTTATTTGCAGACAGCAAGTGAAAACGAATTTGTTTAATAAAATTATAGACATGCAGGAATGTGAGAACTTTTTTTTTTCTTCACATAAAATTCATCCCAAAATCAAGAAGCTATTTATATAACCGTTAAATAATGGTGCTTTCTGCTATCACTTCTAAACATATCAAGATGTTTGACATGCATCGGTGAAAAATGTAGATAAATGTCATATGTTGTATTATATGGGACACATTGCACTGAATCGTCCAATGCATGTAAATTGTTTTCCTTTTCTCACAATATTACTGAAAGGAGTCCGTGGAAGAAAAAACTAATTCTCTCGCATCACTTAAATGGTTTGTAATTTCTTTCCGAATATTCTGTTATGAAGTTTATATTTTAATAAATCTCCCACTGTAATGTATTATCATGATACTGTGATTCAATATTTTTTGAATTAACAACTAAGGATATAAGTCTTTTTTCTGTAATAAAACTTTACTGGCTGAGAGGACGCTAATTACGATTCAGATATTCGTGATCTTATTTGTGTATTTGTCAATATTCATACCGAAATCACAAATTAAGCGATAAAGAAGTAAAATAATAGAATAGGTAATAAATAGAGGCAAGAGAGAGAGAGAGAGAGAGAGAGAGAGGGAGAGAGAGAGCGAGAGAAATTTAGAATGAAATAAACCGCGAATCAAAGAGAAAGAGATAAAATGTAAACATAGAAACAGAGAAGGGAGGAAGATGAAAAACAGAAAGAAAGAAAGAAGATAGAGAGAAAGGGAGGAAAGGAAGATGATGAAAGAAGAGAGAGGGGACAAAGTTAAGAAGAAAATGAGAGAAAGAAGAGAAGATAAGATAAGAAAAAGAAAGAGAAAGAGTAGAGGGGATTAAGAAAGAGAGAACGAAAACAAGAGGGAGGGGAGAGGAAGAGAGAGAGAAAGAGAGAGAGAGAGGGGGAGGGGGGAACGTACAAGAGAGATTTGGAGAACATTTTCGAAGAGAGAGAGAGAGAGAGAAAAGATAGAGAGGGAGAAAATGGTGTTTTTTTTTTGTTGGGGGGGGGGGGGTGGTGGAGGGGTGAGCGCATGAGAAAATGTGGATTCAAAGATAAACATAATTAGGTAGAACGCAACGTAGATAGAGAGAAGAAAGAGAGAGAAAGAGAGAGAGAGAGAGAGAGAGGGAGATAGATAGAGAGGGGGAGAGCGAGACAGACAGACAGAGAATTAAGGGGGTCTCAATGATATCTACTCCTTTTGAAATAAAACTCCGCAAGAAAGCTGAGGGCGGTAATATTAAAATAAATTTATGAACATTTGTTTTCTTCTCCTGATGAGCCGAGAGAGATATTTGGCCGGGGCGGGGGGGGGGGGGGGGGCAGGGGCGTCGCTAGACCTTTTTCAGTGGGGGGGTGTAGAGGCCAACGATTACCGACAAAACTAGCCACCAATTACCGACAAAATTAAATGTCCCAATATCTACAAATTTAACCCTATAAACCCGGGGCCGAAGGCTAGATTGTTTTTCCTATGGACTATGTATAGAGTACCGAAGCTGTGACATCATAATTATTTTTTTTTAGAATTTCTAAAAAAAATCTTCATTTTCCGAAAGAGCAGCAAAAATAATGTTCAAATGTTGAAAATCAATTGAATATGTTAAGTATTGGCTGAGATATGACCATCTGAATAAATATATTTCCTATAGGAACTCGGTGTTATTTGTTCTGGCTCCTAATGGTTAGGAGCCAGAGCAAATAACACTGAGTTCCTATTTATTCAGATGGTCATATCTCAGCCAATACGTCACACTTCACCACTCTATAGATAGTCCATAGGAAAAACAATTTAGCCTTCGGCCCCGGGTTTATAGGGTTAAATTTGTAGATATTGGGACATGCGTATGCGCAAATGGTCATTTTCCTCGACGACATAAATATAGGAATTATTTCGTCGACTTAGTCAGCATCATAGTTTAGATAGCTATATAGTATTAATGACTGCTTTGAGAGAAATAGTTGTTTTTATAAGCTCAAGGGAAGGTTAGAATTGTGCTATTACCCGAGGCGTGCCGAGGGGAATAGCCCAATTGTAACCTTCCCGAGAGCGTATAAAAACAACTATTTCTCGAATATTAAAGCAGTCATTAATACTTTTATATGCCGAAAACAAAAGAGTCAACTAATGACACCACCTTGGCCTTTCTCTAGTTTATCTGCACGGTTGTTTTTTACGAGTGTATCTTTGAGAGTAGACTAGATCTAGATTCTAGTCTAAGCAAGATATTTTTACATTTTGGGGGTGGGCCGGCCCTGTGGGGAATATGGAGAAGAACCTGCGCTTTCATATGACACCTCACTTATTGAGTATCACCTTCAGGATCACAACAGATTATAAAGGTTTGAATCTCGAATTGAAAAAAAAACTTGACCTTAACACACAACATGCATCGGGTGCGCGATCAGTCACCCTGACAACTGGATCTATTTTCGTATCTTTGAGAGTAGACTAGATCTAGATTCTAGTCTTAGCAAGATATTTTTACAATTTTGTGGGTGGGCCGGCCCTGTGGGGAATATGGAGAAGAACCTACGCTTTCATATGACACCTCACTTATTGAGTATCACCTTCAGGATCACAACAGATTATAAAGGTTTGAATCTCGAATTGAAAAAAAAACTTGACCTTTTTTGCATAGTCGCGGAATGCACGTAGACTGCATAGGGAATGCATTGCGTACAATCTCTATGGAAATAATTTTAACACACAACATCGGGTGCGCGATCAACACCCTGACAACTAGATCTATTTTCGTATACAGTCTATACGTCTATGCTTTTTCAGCAACTAAACGAACATGTTTATGGATGATTTCACGTACCCTTTTTGTTGTTCTTGCTGTCAGCGAGTCTTGCATTTGATAAGTTGAAATCTTGGGAGAGATTCTTGAGCCATTTTTGTCTTGTTTGGAATTGTCTTGTCTTGTATGAAAATACCGACCAATTTTTCGCACACGTATGGTATCTTCGATCGCTCAAACCATTTTTTAACATGTAAACCTATGGGGTAACCATGGAGACTGAACTATTTTTTTAATAACCATGGTTATTAAAAATATTAAATGTTTTATGCATGGTTACCGGGAATTTTACAGGAACAGTTGAAGTTTATGAATGCAATTTCGACCAATCAGATGGCTGGATTACTTAAGTGAGGTATATAATATATTTTAATGCAGGCGCGGAGCTAGGATCTTATTTTAGTGAGGGGCTGTAGTATAGTGAGCAAGCGAATCACTTAAAGGGGGGGGTGGGTGATAGGCCCCTCGCGCGAAGCGCGGAAGCTTTAGATGTTTCCTTAAATTAATAGGAAAAGAAGACGAATCGGTGTACTGTACTGTTCTCGACTCTTAATCCTTATCTGAATTCAGTTCTCCCCTCCCGCACGAAGCGCGGAAGTTTTGACGTTTCATTAAATTATTAGAGAAAGTAGACGGTTCGTTGAACCGTGAATGAAGTTTCCCTCTCCCGCGCGAAGGGCGGAGGTTTTGGCGTTTCATTAAAGTATTAGAGATAGAAGACGATTCGTTGTACCGTTTTCGACTATTAATAAGCCCTAATTGTCTGAATTCAGTTTCCCCCTTTAGCGCCAAGCGCGGAAGCTTTGACGTTTCATTAAATTATGAGAAAAAGCAGACGATTCGGTGTACTGTTCTCGATTCTTAATCCTTGTCTGAATTCAGCTCTCCCCCCCCCCCCCCCCCCTCCCGCGCGAAGCGCGGAAGTTTTGACGTTTCATTAAAATTTTAGAGAAAGAAGACGATTCGTTGTACCGTTTTCGACTCTTAATAAGCCCTAATAATATGTCTGAATTCAGTTTCCCCCTTTAGCGCGAAGCACGGAAGTTTTGACGTTTCCTTAAATATTAGAGAAAGCAGACGATTTGCTGTACCGTTTTCGACTGTTAACTTTTGTCTGAATTCAGCTTCTCCTCCTCCCGCGGAAGTTTTAACGTTTTATTAAATTATTAGAGAAAGAAGACGTTTCGTTGTACCGTTTTCAACTCTTAATATGCCCTAATTGTCTGAATTCAGTTTCCCCCTTTAGCGCGAAAGTTTTGACGTTTCATTAAATTATTAGAGAAAGAAGACGATTCGTTGTGCCGTTCTCGACTGGTCTAAATGAAGTTTTCCCCTCCCGCGCGAAGCGCGAAATTTTTGGCGTTTCATCAAAATATAGAGAAAGGAAGACGATTCGTCGTACCGTAGTTGACTCTTAATCCTTGTTTGAATTTAGTTTCCCCGAAAATTTTAAACCTTTGATTTCTTTCGCTGACATTAAAGGAAAGTGAAACTTCGAGAAAATACAAGTATTGTAGTTGTATAGTCACTCTCGAAGTCGTCACAGCGGATAAAAAGTCACAGTTCGTAGGGAAAAAAACTGGTTGGCCGACCGACTTCAAAATTCTGCATTGATATAGTACACGAGGATCGAGCAAGAATACCGACACACCTGACCCGACATAGCAACATATTTACCCGTGTCTTTCTTGCTCCCTCGACAAAACGACTCCGCCCAACAACCTCCTTCTCTCTTTTACTCCCACTCCTCCTCTCTCATGCTCTTACCTCCCCTCTCTCTCCTCCCTTTCATCTCCCGTTTCTTTTGTTTCCCTTTTCTCTTTTTTCTTCTTTTTTCCCCTTTTCTTTCTTCTCTTTCTTTTCCTTTCTTTCCTCTCCTCCCTCTTTTTCTTTTTTCTCTTTCTTTCTTCTCTTTTCTTTCCTTTCTTTTCCTTTCTTTTCCTTTCTTTCTTTTCTTTTCCTTTTCTTTTTTTCTTTTCTTTCCCTTTCCCTCTCTTTTTTCCCTCCCCCTTTTCTCTTTTTTCCCGACGGCAGCGCAATTTTACCGACAATATCCTGACGGGTGGGGGGGTGTTGCACCCCCCCCCCCACACCCCCCTTTGGCGACGCCCCTGGGGGGGGGGATATTAATGCCCCTTGTGCCAACTGTTGGTAGTTGTCTCTCCCCTTTTCTCACAACTTCTATCTCTGACTTTGTTCATTATTGTATGCTCAATCCGTTACATTCATAATGTATGCATATTGCATGATAGTTAGAACTTTTGGGGATGTTCGCGATATTTGTTGGTTTCGAAAGAGCAAGAAATGAATTTAACGCAAAAGGGATCAAACGTATTTAAAAATGGCACCTACGACTCGCATAATACATTATATAAGGCAAATGTCGCGAAAAGAGTGCACGTTTTTTAAATTTGTGTCGATAAGCCAAAAATTTGGTTACATTCGCAATACATCTTGGACCCGTTTTAATAAGCAAAAGGGTTTTTGTTGAAGATGTTTTTGAAAGTTCCCAATATAATAAAGGGGGTCATTTTCTTCTCCGCTTACAATATCATGCGTTATCCCTTCTAACACCAGCTCAAAACGCCAAATGGATATTGAAACAGCATAGAGGCCTATGTTTTTGTATCATGTACAAGTCTGCATGTACGTTTGATATCTACATGCAGTCATTTCCATTTGAATGATTATCATAATTTTGTTCAGGTGCCCTTTTTTATTATTGACTACATGCTCTTTTTTAATACTAGGATAACGCTGGGCGTGCACCATCCCCCATCCCATGGTCTTCGTACATCTATTGATCTTTATACAACTGCAGAACACAACAACAAGAAACAAACATATAGCAGAATACATTTAATTTGTCTGTAGAACTCTCCTCCCCAAACTATTACAACAAAATGTTTGCAAGGTGATGGATAAGGGATAATGCTGCGCTATTTTAAAGTCGCCCTCTACGTCCAAATGACAAAAATGTTACCGTTAGTCTGCCGACAAAAGCGGTTTCTTGACGTCTCTATTTAAGAAATTTTTCATCATTTCTGCCTCTCTGACTATAATTTTGAACCTTGAGGATCTAAGGAAAAGGTAATTTCACGTACTTGACATTTGATATCTTTATTACACGTTTAAATGATGTATAACAATGTCTGTACCCTGTCGCATAATCTGCACTCTGTCTGCTGTGCACAAAACGCTATTCGGGCAGCAACGTATGGTCCCACACGTAGCTTTCTGTGTCTCTTCGTTAAATTGAAGAATTTTGTTAATACCAACTTTTTTCAATTTTGAATTTTTATATTTTCAGCTTGAGATTCATTGATTTGTATGATAGAGAGATGTATGAGGTAATATTTTGGCATATTATTACCAAACCTTGACCTTTTTTCCCATTTATTTATTTGACTTGGGACCTTTTTTTTTAAGTTGAGGGCAACAAACCAATTCAATTAAATTTAAAATGATTTAATCTTAATATTATTTTTCTTGTTGGTGATAACACGACAATGTTGTGTTGAATTACATTGTCATTGATTGGTATTTTTAATGTCGTGCTGCAACGTTGGTATTTAAATCTCACAGGTGTTATTTTAATTGACCTTTGACCATTGTTTAACCTGTAATGTATCGTAGGTTGAAAGATGGAGGAGGAAGAGGAGGTGATGATGGAACAGGGTCAGGTGGAGCTAGATGAACAGGTGGATAGAGAGGCAGTGATCATCATGAACGCCCTGGCAGGAGAACCACACGGTAAGGTCACTCATTGGAAAGTAAGATGAAGATTGATTGGGAGGAGAAGGAGGGAGAGGGAAGAGAAGGGAGGGAGGAAGGAAGGAAGGATGAGAGGGAGGGTTGGAGGAGGAGGTCAAGTGGAGCTAGATGAACAGGTCGATAGAGAGGCAGTGATCATCATGAACGCCCTGGCAGGAGAACCACACGGTAAGGTCACTCATTGGAAAATAAGATGAAGATTGATTGGGAGGAGAAGGAGGGAGAGGGAAGAGAAGGGAGGGAGGAAGGAAGGAAGGAAAAGGATGAGAGGGAGGGTTGGAGGAGGAGGTCAGGTGGAGCTAGATGAACAGGTGGATAGAGAGGCAGTGATCATCATGAACGCCCTGGCAGGGGAACCACACGGTAAGGTCACTCATTGGAAAGTAAGATGAAGATTGATGTAGAGGACAAGGAGGTAGAGAGGAAGGAGAGCAAGGAGAAGAAGAAGGGAAGGGGAGGGCATGGGGAAAATAGAGCAAGAAGGTGGAGGGGTAGGGGTAGTGCTGTAGCCGAACCGCCGAACCGAACAGAAGTTCGCCGAACATGGCACTTCCGAACCGAACCGAACGCAAAGGCCTGGTTCGGATGTTCGGCAGAAAAATATAAACAGTTTTTGCAAGCTAATAAACTTGTCATTTTGTACCTAATTTTCATGTCATGATTGTTCATTTTATATTTACTTTTTTCCCATTTTCCGCCTTTGTGATTTATGCCTATCCAGTGGTGGGCGCGACTTCACTGGCGCCATTTAAATCCCAAATCCTGACCACGCTACGTCGCGATCGCAAAGCCTCAAACCCATTCAACAAAAAATAATATTTTGATTGTAACAAAATCGGACAAATTTTTCAATATAAATAATGAAATAAATATATATTATAGTATGGTATTTATTTATTCAGGAAAAATAGGGATTTTATATTTTTCCTATTAAAAATAAAAACTTATACAAAACAGTTATTGACGAGCCTGAATTTCTATTCAAGATGGCAGCTTTCATGACTCTAACATTAGACAACAACCGTCTCGGAAATATTTAAAAAATATCATTTATTCACAAATTGAAAACATGATTCTTTTAAAATTGAAAATAAAACATGATTCAAGACGGAAATACGAATGTAAGTAGTATTTTTCTTCACAAATAATTACGTTTAGAGCAGTTTTTAATGTGAAATTCGTACTGATCGGAAGCAGTGTGCTGAGGTCCTCCGTGCTGGTCGGGCCCGGCAGGCTGGGCGGCCCGCCCAGTGCCGACCGCCGTGGCTATAACGCTGCTTACTATTATATTACCGAACCCCGAACCGAACCAAGTTCGGGTGAAAAATTGCCGAACTCTGCCGAACCGAACCGAACACGAACATAGCGTCTGACTTACAGCACTAGGTAGGGGAAGGAAAAGGGACAGGGGGAGTTTTGTTCAAGTTTCAAGTTCAAGTTTTATTTGTCTTCCAGAAAACACATGTAACAAAATATAATAGAGTATAATCATAATAGTACAATAACAGTACAATGTAGAATAGAGAAAGACGAGGAGACCTTGGTTGAAGCACAGCTTGTTAAGTTAAGGCCCCCTCATATGATGTGACAAAGATAACTGATTCATGAATACAACAACAAATATGGAATATATAAAACTATTTACAAAATACTCTCAGAGAACAACAAGACGAGGAGGGAAAGAAAGAGGTGCAAGCTACGTTGTTCAGCATTCCCCTGCATTCCCTATTTCTTTTTGATATTTTGAGGGAGGACATTGATCCGCAAGTTCTGTAAATGGGCTTATGATTTCTTTTTAAGCGCTTTGCAACTGCAAGGAAAAGGCGCTATATCAAATATCTTTTGGATTGGATTGGATTTAAGAGTCCAAGTGCTATTTTGTTTAGCTTTCCCAAGCTTCATCGCTCACTACTCCTTTTTTGTTAAAGTAGATATTCATTGATTTTAAAAACTAACTTTATTTTCATTATTGCAAAGTTAAAACTTTGATTCGACAAGGTTATCAAAATTCAATGCTTGAAAAAATTTGAAGTAATGATTATTATAAATTACAAAACGCTTAAATACAGTAGTGCTGTAGCTCGGAACCCAAAACCCGGACCCGGACCCGGCCCGACCCGGCAATTTTCCAAATTCCTTAACGGGACCCGGAAAGGTCCGGTAACCCAGAAATAATGACTTTTAAAAAGGATATTAAAAGGCTCCTACAAGTCTACTCTACAACACATCTTGTGTGACCTACTGTCTACTGACCTTGTCCTTAATAACACCGCAACATTTTGTTATCCTGCTGTCGACCAGCCAGGATTCAAGACAGTTACAATAAGTCCCAGGTCAACATGCTTAGTCTAGACCACTCCCTAAGACAAAATCAGCCGGGTATTATAATGCTAGGCATTCACCATTTCTCAAAATACAGAAGTACACTCCCTGTCAGAGCACCCATCCCACATGCTTTATTATGATTGGTCCGTTTGTCTGTCAATTAAAAACAAGTACATGAAACCAAGATTTGCATACATTTTGTTATGTGCTGGTTGCCTGGTAACCGATAACAAACAGACCGCGCACCCTGTTCAGAGAAACCACGTGTAATATTACACCACGCTGGGCGGCAGCTGTCTGGCATGCATGCACTAATCCTTGCCATTTGTAAACACAATAGTTAAAAATACTTCTTTGATTTTGATAGGGAATATGAATTCATGTATCTGTACGACACGACATGTTTTGAGGGAACTAAGGCCGCGTTCATGCTTGATTTTGACGGCCAGAATCAGGCATCTGTTACGTGTTTAGTTTAAAACACGCTTGCGTTCATGCTCACTTTTGTAGAATCACCGAAGAACGGCGATCACGAACGCCGATCGTAAACTCACAAAAAGATGCGTTTACAATTGTAAACGCGTTTAAATGGGGTCAACGCACTGACCTCTAGTGGGTCTACGTAGCATGCACAGTGAAGGTCACACAATGCCACACAAGGAGAATTGCCTGGATGAGCCAGAGAAGTAAGCATGAACAGCTACACCGTGGAACTGCGATCACGATGAGCGTTTACGATGAGCGTTTCAGATCGCTCATTCTACCTTCAAAATCAAGCATGAACGCGCCCTGAGAATGAGTGAAAGTCGATAGTGAAAGAGATAATGAATGTTGGGGAGGGATCGAGAAACAAAATGAAAGAAACTTGAGAAAGAAAAGAAAACATGCAAAAACTACTTTTTAAAGTTAAATAATTCTGTATTTTTAAAAAGAAAGAAGATCAAAATTTGTTAAAGGCAAGATTTGAGGGGGACTATAGGTTTTCCAAATATTCGAAAGATGATTAAATAGAATAGAAAAAGAGAAATAAGAGAGAGATCAGAGATGGAAGGAAGAGAATGATGAGTTAAATGTGCCAATCGCTCGAGAATGGGAGACAGAGAGAAGAGAGACAGTGAACTTGGGGCAAGGAGAGTAAAGCAAACTTTCACATGCACACTCTCGATCTCACAGCTCAGTACAAACATGCCCAAACACGCACACTCTCGATCTCACAGCTCTGTACATATTGCGTGAATTTGCCGACACAGTACTGTACTGTGCCAGCGGTCACTGACAAGTTTAATTTATGCTGGCTTCACTCTCCGCCCACTCACTAAGAAAGTTTCTGATTGGTCTGATCAGTCACATCACTTGCTTATGGTAAGGAGGAACACACACAAACACTGTACACATGCACACTGTACTCTCACAGAGCTCAGTACATTGCATGAATTTGCCTATACACAGGTCAACAAACAGTCATGCACACACAGATTTCTCAAAAAGAACACATTGGCATCGTACTACACTGCATTGTGATGGGCTAGCATGCAAATGTTTACACTTTACAGTTACGTTGATGGTTTTATCATCATGAAAGATAAGTAGATAACAACAATGATCTATTTCAAAACTTTTTTTTACTACCGGGTTCCTTTACCGAGTTGATCTAATTCTGGCTACAGTCCGGCCCGTAAGTGGTCCGGCCCGAAACACTCAACCCGGCGGCTTAGAACCCGGTAAGCCTTCCGCAGAGCTGCCAACCATTCCGTTTTTGCCGGAATTACTCCGTTTTTGCCGGAATTACTCCGTTTTTTCATCCAAATTACGGTATTACGTTTTTTCTTCATAAAATACGTTTTTTATAAATTTTTTATAATTTATTATTTTTTTTTTACATACCACATGCCAAACAACTGCCCTTAAATGGTGATTTGATCACAAATTCAATAGAAAACTAATTTTAAAACATACTTGAAGAGAAAAATATTTTCAAAAAGAATGAAATGCCGATAATACCAAAATAACCAAAACAAAAAAACCTGCTTGTATGGATAAAACAGCACGAGGAATGAACATTTCTGCATTGGAAGTGTGTCGCGCGTGGTTGTAAGTTTCGTTTTTATGAATTCCTTTTTTTTGCTTGAAATTCCTTTTTTTTGCCATCATGATTCCTTTTTTTGGTCGCACAAGGTTGGCAGCTCTGCTTCCGGGCTACAGCACTAAAATACAGCCCCGGCATAGCACCTGAAGAGCTCTCCGAACACTGCTGTGATGTGTGAGATCACAGTATGGACATGATTTGCACAAGCAGACGATGTCCCATGACATCTCACACATTTGTAGTGCCTGTGTTTTCATCTTCTTTTGAGTTCTTTCTCTTACTTCACTACCGTCAGGCTTAATGTATAATCTATTGCCTCGCTCTAAACCCCATGCATGGTTTTATTTTGATGACAAATGCAGCAATACAAAAATAAAGGAATCTGTCGCTTGTAAACAAAATAAGACGCCATTGTATATTCAGCTGCACACACCACGGTTTGTTCGGCGTTTCGAGAGGGAACAAATGCCGTCCTTAATATCAATTCTGAGGGGTATTTCAATTTGAAGTCTGGTTTCTTTGATTGTTAAATAACCTCTATCCCATGTATTTACAACCAAAAGATTTTAGTGATCAGAATAGGGTCATATCCACTTTTGAATGGTTTGACATGCCATTACATTTATATACATCAAACTCATTATAATTTGAGAAATAATAGCTTTGTAATTACGTTCATTCTTTATGGGATGTCGTCTGCTTGGGCAGTATTGGTCCATATAGTGACGTCATTAAAACATCATTATTTTTCCGGCGAATCTCTCGTATATCCCAGCTGCTATGGAGGTGGTTGTATTTTTATAAATCGACTGATATGTAGTTGACCTATAACTTGTACGATAGCCATCTGTTAGCTTACCAGTTTCTAGTGATACATTAATTGACATATTTGTGATTTTCTTTGAACCTGCACTTTAAGCTGGTCAGGTAATGTGAACAACATTTTGACTTTCTTTTTATCCAGGAACAATACACTACCTTCATGTTTCTCAGCATTGGAAGATGGATTTATCTATTTTATTTATCTCTGTTTGTTTATGTTACCTATCCAGGAAACACCACGTTTCAGATCATAAGCCATGATGGTCAGGTGATGGACATAGCGTCTGAGGATGGACGTCATGTGACCCAACATCTAGATGAGAACGGTCAACCTGTCATCTCGGTCAACTTGGCTTTCACTGAAGAAGGTAGGTGTCGGACATTAGCATTGATTAAAATGAACAGGAATTTTGGTGGCAAATAGAAAGTTGAATGATCATGTCATGTATACATTCTCCTAGGCCCCATCATATAAACAGTTGCGATTAATCACAACTTATTTAGGATTTATATCAATCCCAACTATGTTCATAAGAGATAGGAAACTGCATACTTGCGATTGATAAGCAGACTTGCGATTGATTTGGATCAGTCGCATCTCTTTATAAGACGGGGCTCAGGTCTACTTAATTTCTGAAAAGGACACCAGGGCCCCGGCTTATAAAGAGTTGCAATTGATTCAAGTCCCTTATCTCTTATGTACATAGTAAATAAGTTGCGATTAATATCATTTCTTTGAGTAAGGCATTTTATGAACATTGCTCCTCTCCACCCAGGTGTTCAGTTTACATTAGTTGTGTTAAATGGGTAATAGTAATATCCTGGATATATAGAGCTTATTATACAGTGCGTCCCAGAAAAAACGAAACCGAGAAGTATCGATGTTTTATCATAACTTAATCACAACCATAATTAATAAATGATACATATTTGGAAAGCTTAGAGTCTCCTCTTTCAGTTGATGCTACTCAGATAATGCATATTTCACGCATGAGTGATTAAAAGCAATTTGAAGGAAAGAAACCAAAATGTAATTTGGCGGGCGGTATCTGAATTCCAAAGAAAAATTCATATTTCTAGAAAGTTCATTTTCTGCTCTTTCATATGATACCTCAATCAAGAAAAATGAGCCAGGAATGACAAAGTTCTGTTTGTTTAAAGCAGCCCTTACATTTTCATAATTTTAACAAACGAATTCGTTTTCACTTGGTGCCTGCCGTAGCAAAAAGCAGATTTGACTAAAGACTTAACTCCGTTTCGTTGACAATCAGCCATGCATGAAGACTCTCGTCTACGGCTGATTGTCAACGAAACGGAGTTAAGTCTTTTGTTAATTTTGTTTATTGATACGGCAGGCAGCCAGTGAAAACGAATTCGTTTAATAAAATTATGGAAATGCAAGCACTACTTTAAACAAACAGAACTTTGTCATTCCTCGCTCAATTTTCCTGACTGAGGTGTCATATGAAAGGGCAGAAACTCAACTTTCTAGAAATGTGAATTTTTCTTCGAAATTCAGATACCGCCCGCCAAATGTCTTTTTGGTTTCCTTCCTTCAAATTGCTTTTAATCACTCATGCGTGAAATATGCATTATCTGAGTAGCATCACATGAAAGAGGAGACTCTAAGCTTTCCAAATATGTATCATTCATTAATTATAGTTGTGATTAAGTTATGATAGAACATCGATACTTCTCGGTTTCGTTTTTTCTGGGACGCACTGTATAACATCTAAGTAGATCCTTGTCATTTGATTGGAGGATTGTTGGCCACATAATATTCAATGTAATCAAGAAGGCCGGACTCCAAATTGAATCTATTATTGATATAAGGAGCAAAGCATAATGCGTTGTAAGTTTAACGTTCTATAAGATCTACTTAGATAGAATGTTAATCGTTGAACTCATGAAAATATTCACACTATTGAACTCTCTGGAGAGTTTTCCTACCATATGGTGACCTTCAGGACATATGGCAATTACTAGCACAAAGGCTTTCGTCATCCAACCAGGTCCCCATTTCTCTCATTGGTATGGAGTGGCAAATAATAATATTCTGCTTATATAGCTCTTAGTACAATGTCTCTAAGCGCTTTACAGATAGATACTATTACCCCGGTCATTGGATTCTGTGCTTGCCCGCACACAATGTGTGCACAATCCAGCCAAGCGTTACTTGATGCAACAATGACAGTCGCCTTATGCCTTCTGCTTTATCTTGCAACATTGGGGTTATAGTAAAGGCCCTCAGTAAAATCAGTATCAATACTGATTTGCCTATTTTGCTACCCAAGGTAAAAAAATGATGATCAAGTTATTGATATCTTCTGAAAGGAGGCGCGATAGCTCAGTCGTTAGAGCAGTGGTCTCGTGATCCGGTGACCCGGGTTCGAAACCAAGTCAATGCGCTAGTGCCCTTTGGTAAGGCATTAATCCTCATTACCAGGTCCCTCGGAGAGGACCTAAAGCCGTTGGCCGTCTGGTTGCTTACTTACAAGCATTTATGCTTTCTTAGCAGTCAGATAAAATAACCACCACCACCACATTCTGTCCTCCAGGTCAGGTACTGCATCCAATGGAAGGATCAGAGAGCATCTATGTACAGATACCGGTAGACCAAGAAAGCAGTGAGATGGGGGTCCAAGAAGAGCTTCCTCGTGAGATGGGGGTCCAAGAAGAGCTTCCTCATGAGATGGGGGTCCAAGAAGAGCTTCCTCATGACACGGTCAGCCACCCTACAGGTAGGTCTCATTCCTGCATGATATGGCTCATACAATGTAATCAACTGAATTCTCGTTTGTGGCATTTTTTTGACGTGTAAATGAATGGCAACTGCACAACAAAAGTCCTATGTGTATTCACAAAGCTCTTTGGTATGTAAAGTGAAGTTATTATGTATGTCGTTACATTAACATCATATATGAATGAGGCTATAATGTCTCACGCTCTTTCTCTCTCTCTCTCTCTCTCTATCTATCTTTCATCCAACCTATACAGAAAGCTTTGTTCAGATTGTTGAGAGCGATGAGATCGACGGCACCAGAGATTTGTCCACTTTTCCTGATCCGTCACTTCCCGAAGCAGAGTCGACCAATCTCAATTTAGAACCAATGGGTGAAGATGCACAACCAACCAATCAGGGCGTGGATACTGTCATGCTTGAAGCTGAGTTGACCAATCAGAGTGCAGATACCATGACACCAGAAGCTGGGTTGACCAATGAGAATGCAGATCCTGTCATACTGGTGTCTGAGATGACCAATCAGAGTGCAGATACCATGACACCAGAAGCCGGGTTGACCAATGAGAATGCAGATCCTGTCATACTGGCGTCTGAGATGCCCAATCAGAGTGCAGATACCATGATTCCTGAAGACCAACCTCAAACCAATGCAGAGCCGAGGTCAAGCTCTCTAGAAATTCAAGGTAAACTTTGACATCTCCAAGTAATGATGTTTTTGAAAGAAACTGACAGTTAATCCTTATTATGAGACTAGGCTTATCAGACCTGCCAATCAGTACGATTTAGTACGATTTTTAGAAGCAAATATTTTCCTCAATAAAATACGATTAAAAATTAAAAAAAAATATATATATAATTTTCTATTTTCTGTGTGTGTGGAATTTTCAATGGCAAAATGTCCATTCTGTCCTGTAAAGTATCCTACAAGCATCTCACATCGGCAATTTGGGGATGTTCATTGGTTCATCGAACACAACAGTCGTGACGGAATCATGCATATTCAAATGATCCATAACAAAAATTCTTTGTGTATGTAGGAACTGTAAGACGCATTGATCCGCGTAACAGTCCGTGTTTATTTTTAAGAATACAACTTTTGTCAGTAAAATACAACTTTTGGGATCAAAGAAAACAGTTTTTGAACTCCAGAGGTTGGCAGGTCTGGCTTATGAATTCCCATCTTTGATCTATCTTGAGTGAAGTGCAAAGTTTGATGTCAAGTATAATCCATTGTTTCAGATAAGACCTAAACATTTCTTCCTGGGGAACAAACTTCCCGATATATTAAAATTAAAGTTAAAATTGTCAAGTTGAATATTAAGAATGCAATAGACCAGTCTGATGTCCTGAAGCCCGCCAAATTTCTTTAACATTACATCAATAATGGATTTCTTAAAGTTCACAAATTCATATTGATAAATTTGACGTTTTGTGAAACAATGCGAAAGAAGATATTTAATGGATTTAAATTATCATCTATTGCTTTGCAGAAATACCAGACAGTGATTCCAGTGTGAAGATCATTGAGACCGCGGCGTCAAGTACTACCCCTAGGAAAGCGTATGTAAAAATTGCAGTTAAGACCCCAGACTCGCCCAAACAAATCTGCCATTACTGCTGGCGAGAGTTCCGGACCGAGCGCCAGCACCGCGCCCATGAGAAGTCTCACGCCAGGGAGCATTCGCCTTACCTGTGTCGCTACTGCAGCAAGTTCTTTGAGACGGACGGCCAGCGCCTGAAGCACATGCGGCAGAAGCACTCCTTGGCGAAGTGCGACGAGTGTGGAGCGTGCTTTGAGGATGAGGCACTTCTGCAGAGGCACATGAAGATGCACAGTCAGGTGACCATGTTCATGTGTGATGTCTGTGGCTCCACGTTCACCAAGAAGAGCTACCTGACCTTCCACATGGTTGTCCACGAAAAGGAAGACCTAAGCGAGAGGATGAGCATGAAGGAAGTCGATGAAGCGAAGGTCGCTGCGGGATCCAAAGGTCAGACACAGTTACAGATTGTGGATCATGACGAGGATGATGACGATGTTGGAGATGGAGGGAATGACTCTGATGATAGCGACTGGGAGGAACCGTTAGCAGCGAAGAAGAAAGGATCCAAGTTTGATTGTGACAGGTGCTCCCGATCGTGTGCTTCACTAAGAGGTCTGAAGATGCATCAGAGAATGCTGCACATAACGGTTGAAGAGGAACCACAGTCTGAAAGCAGTGAGGAGGAGGAGGATGCAAAGACAGAAGAGGATGCCATGATTGAGAAGGAGGGAGGCAACGATAAGAGTAAACATTGCCCCGTTTGCAAGAAATCGTTTGTGAGCTTGCGTCAGCTGACAAGGCATGAATCCACACATGCGTCCTGGGATTGTTCGTACTGCTCTAAGAACTTCAGGACATCCTGGATCCTCAAGGAACACCTCAACACCCACACGGGACAGCGTCCTTATGAATGCACCGAGTGCGACAAGACCTTCAAGAGCCACGGCGCCCTGAGGCGACACACCATCATCCACAAAGGCACCAAGCCGTACAGATGCGACCTGTGCGATATGAGATTCAGCGATGGCTCATCGTTGAAGAGCCACAAGAAGCGGCATGCTGGAGACAAGCAGGTGGAATGCGACGTCTGCCTGAAGAAGTTCTATACAGGCTTCCAGATGAGGACCCATCGTCTCACGCACGGAGGGCAGGACCACAAGGAAGAAAATCTCCTGCGTTGCGAGAGTTGCTCCAAGGCATTCCTCAGCCCAAGTGGTCTCGAAAAGCATAACAAGTCTGGGAAATGTGGAAAGAAATTCACCTGCCCCTTCTGCACTGACTCATTCATTTACAAGTACGAGCGGGAGAAACACATGGAGACTCACGCTGAATTTGTGAACAAGGCTGATAAAGAAGATGAAGGGACTGATGGTGTCAAGAAATCTAAAGTCTTTAAGTGCCCGATATGTGAGCAGAAGTTTTCCAATCTGCGTACCTTTACCATCCATCGCAAGAAACACGAGAGAGGGAAGGTCTATGCATGTGAAGTATGCAACAAAGTTTTCTCGACGCCCATCAGCCTTAAATATCACAGGAAACTGCACACGGGTCAAGGACCGAAGTGCTCCGTGTGTGATAAAACCTTTTACAATTTGAAGTCTCTCAGGAGGCATGAACGGATACACACCGGACAGAAACCTTACAACTGTGGCTTCTGCGATAAGGCTTTCAGTGACCAAAGTGCGTGTGCCTCACACATGAGGGTGCACTCGGCAGAGAAGCCCTTCAAATGTGCCTTCTGCGACAAGGGTTTCCGGCAGAAGGGCCAACGAACCCAGCACCAGAAGAAGGTCCACAAAGTCAAGCTGGAGGAGGGTAATGAGGCTGAGGGAGAGGTTGTTAGCTCCGAAGATGGTCCAGTTATCATCCCCAACGTCAAGAAGGTGTTCAAATGCCGCGTCTGTCAAGTGGAGTTTGAGGAAAAAGAGGAGCTGAAGGAACACAAGCTGACCCATAAGGAACTGGAGAATGAAGATGACGAGTATGTTCCTATATCGGTCAAGGTTTCCAGACCTAAGAAAGCGGTCGAGACGTTCAAGTGTGACATATGCAACAACAGCTTTGCCCAGAAGGCTTATCTAGAACGACACAGAAGAGTTCACACGGGTGAGAAGCCCTTTGGCTGCACGCTCTGCGAGAAGAAGTTCTCCGACATGACTTCCCTGCGTAGGCACAAATCCATTCACACTGGTGCAAAGCCCTTCTTGTGTGATCTGTGTGGAAAGTCCTTCCGTGACAAGTCGTACCTGAACCTACATAGGCGGATGCACGCAGGAGACAGGCCATTTGCGTGTGAGCTTTGCCCTCGGAAGTTTGTACGGAAAAACTTCCTGAATGCCCACATGAAGCTCCACCAGGGCATCAAGCCAAAGAAGCCTCCAGAGAGATCCTTCACCTGCACCATCTGCAACAAAGTCCTGAAGACCCGTGCCAGTTACCACACCCACAATAGGATTCATACAGGCGAGAAACCCTTCTGCTGTACTCTTTGTGGCAAGGCCTTCCCAACGAAACCTCGTCTTATCAACCACGTCCGTGTGCACACGGGAGAGAAACCCTACGAGTGCGAGACATGCCACAAAGCTTTCACTGAGCCGGGTACTCTCCGAAGGCACAAGATCATCCATTCCGGCCTGAAGCCCTACAAGTGCGAGACCTGCGACCGAGCCTTTGCAGACAAAAGCGCCCTCAACTCTCATGTTAAGATGCACACAGGGCAGAAGTCGCACTCCTGCGAGTTCTGCGGGAAGATGTTCTGGACGGCGACCAACATGAGGCAGCATGCTAAGACCCATCGCAAAAAGTCCATGTTTGAGTGTGGGGTATGTAGCAAGGAAATCTTTGGACAGGAGAACCTGACAGCTCACTTGGTGGAGCATGAAGCAGAACAACGCGTTGCCTCTCAAGCTCTGGCTCAGACCATGATGGCCGCTCAGGTCATGATGGACAAGGTCACAGAGGTGGTCCTCCAGGAAGACGTTGTCACAACCGAGAACAAGGAATTCCAGTGTGAGGTCTGCGAGAAGTTCTTCAAGACGAAGAAGACACTCCAGAAACACGGTGCCATCCATGACGAAGAGAAGCGCTACGAGTGCGACATCTGCCAGAAGCGCTTCTCCAGGAAAGCCTACCTCGTCAGCCATTCCACCATCCATACGGGAGAGAAGCCATACAAGTGCGAGGACTGCGGGAGAGAGTTCAGGGACCGAAGCTCTATGAAGCGACATATGAACACCCACAAGGGCATCAAGCGCTACGAATGCAACGTCTGTCAGAAGCAGTTCACCGACAAGAGCGCCGCCAACATCCACCTCAGGATACATACTGGTGAGAAACCTTACGAGTGCTATGAATGTAAGATGTGTTTCTCACAGAGCGGACACCTCGTAGATCATATGATCAAAAGTCATTGATTCTGAACATGTTCTCAGATCTTAGTACATGGAAAGGATACATACTGGTGAGAAACCTTACAAGTTTTATGAATGTAAGATGTGCTTCTCACAGAGTGGACATCTTGTAGATCACGTTATCAAAAGTAATTTAGTGGTATTTCCGAAAGTGGACTAACTTTAGTCCATGGTTTAATCCACCGACTAAGTATGGAATGCCAAGTGTACATATGAATATGTTTTTGAATAATTTATTCTGTCACTAAATTAAAATAAAATGTTACAACATAATTAATAAACAACAATATACATGTAACTATGATATAGTTATGTTATCATGGTAATTTAGGGTCATATCCAGACCTGCCAAGCAGTACGATTTAGATGCTGCTTGTACGATTTTCAGAAGCAAATACGACAGTACGATTTTCCTGAATAAAATATGATTTTCAATGGCAAAATGCCCATTCTGTCCTGTAAAGTATCCTACAAGCATCTCACATTGGCAATTTGGGGATGTTCATTGGTACCTCGAACACAACAGTCGTGACGAAATCATGCATATTCAACAAATGATCCATACAAAAAATTCTTCCTGTATGTAGGAACTGTAAGAGGCATTGATCCGCGGAACAGTCGGTGTTTATTTTTAAGAATACAATTGTTTTGGATGAAAGAATACAGTTTTGAACTCGAGAGGTTGCAGGTCTGCATATCAAATTATTCAAATATTCATATGGACACTTGGCATTCCATACTTAGTCGGTGGATTAAACCGTGGACTAAAGTTAGTCCGCTTTTAAGAATACCATCCATCGATCTAAACATGTTCTCAGTAGATGAAGGGTCTCATCCTAGTCGTTTTCTTTTCCTCATTTACACAAAAAGTCAAACCTGTCTATTTAGGTAACCCAAGGGAAACAGAACATGTGGCCACTGTAGACAGGTGGCCTTTGTAGGCAGGTAATACAACACAATTTTATTTCTAGATAGTGAAGAAATACATGGTAGCTATAGAGAGGTGGGCACTTAGGCATGTTCGAGTGTATATACTGAAGCACATTACATAATCCATTTGGATAAAGCATTCACAGGTTCTTAACTTCTTTATGAGCACTACAAAACACACTCGGTGAGCATGGCAGACATACATTTTGCCATCATACTGTGAGAGATTACAGTTTAATAGCCCATGTCTTCTTTTGGCTTTTGGTAAGATTCCCAGAACTGTTTTTCTTGTGATTTCTTCGACTTTAGTATTAAAGAGAGGGTTGAGTTCTGGGAAGAGGTGAACAAATAATCCGTGAGCGTTATCATTGTATTATGCAAAGTGTGGAGTATTCTAAATATAGCATGTAACATTATAAAAATCGGGACAGATTTTATGCCACATGTTTGTGTGGTCCCATATTTCTGTGTACAGTGCTAATAACTTTACCAAGACTGGGCCAAATTTCTTATCATTTTGATGATTCCAGAACCTTACAGTACATACCAATACTCATATGCTAGATGATCAACCTTTGCTGATCGATTCCACAACGTTTCTTTCACAATGCAATAGCATGACCAGAACCCAACCTTCTCTTTAAAGTGTGCCTTGTAATGTCATACATGTATACGGCTGTACAGATGATAATATGTAAATATGGATTGTATATAGTTCATTCGATAGTTATTGACATTTAGATTTGCTATTGAATCCCTGTTTTCACTCGTTATGTTTCTTTATTCATTTTTTTAAAACCTTGATAATAAGGGTATAATAATAAATGTATTTATCGCTACCCCAATCGCTCCGGTGAGACTGTCACCAAACAAGGCTATAGACCAAACATGGGGTTACATGTTTTCCATAGTTCGGTTTGGGAGTCGGTTTAGCAGTATGACTGGGATATCAGCTGTTATTTAAGCTTACATTTTGACATCACTTTTAAGTTAGCAGTTCATTGATTTTATTGTGTTCAAAGCTCCTTAGAAGAAACGATATGAACAAAGTCCAGTATAGGCAAGGTAATTTTACCAGACCCATTGTTTTAGCCCCTAATAGCTGGGCTAGAGACAAGATTTTGATAAAGATAAAGGTTAAGATTTTGTAGGAGGGAGGGGGTCACAATTCTGAAGAATTTTTTTTTGAGGGGTTATACACTTTGTGTTGCAAATGTAAGATATGCTAACTGGATTTTGAAATATCGGGGCATTGGGGCAGTTGTGCCCCTCCCCCCCCCCCCCCACCCCCTCCTCCCCCTCCATCCCCATCCCACCTTGATTTTAACAAGATTCCAATATAACATGGTCAATTTTTGTTGGTCCAAATATTTTTGTTTTTTGTTTCATTTGTTACAAGATTCCCTCGTAACAGAGTGGGCAAATATTAATGTGAGGTGGGCCCTCATTATAAAGAGCTCCGATATAACAAGGTGCTTTTGCTGGTCCTGGCTCTTTATATTCCTTTGGTTTTGTTTTCACCCTGATGTAACAAGGTAATTTCCATAGGACCTAGTTATAATGAGATGAGATTCAACTGTACTATATATGTAAGCTTCACAAGGGATGTCTTTATGTTTTGTGTCTTTTTTTTCTTCCAGGGGGGGGGGGGGGGGGGTGTTCAGTAATTTAAACTTCAAGACATGATGAACATAACAAGTACAGTTGAACCTTGATATAACAAGTACTGTAGAACATCCACAGTTGCAGATGATGATGCTTTTCAATCATGTGCACCCCTCCCTCTGGAATCAACTTCCCCTGAACATCCATACAGCACCCAATACTATAGACCTTTAAGAAGCACTTGAAGACTTATTTATTTAACTGATTTTCCCATATTCACCTTGTAATGCACTGTGAAACCAATTGTGTGAGAGGCTCTATAAATGAACATATTATTTTTTTTTGTTATCAAGGAAATTAGCTTGTTATATTGAATTTGAAACTTTGTTATATCAGGATTTTTGAAAGAGAAATGAAGAAAAATAGAATACTTGGGACCAGCTGAATTACCTTGTTATTATTCAACACAAGATTTTTATAATGATGTTGTTTATAATAAGCTTCCACTGGAGAAGCGAAATAACATATAAACCTGTCTATTAAGGCCCCACTGCACTACTTATTGCTACTTGCGCCCTCTATATAGCAAACAATGCCTAAGCGGTGACCATTGGTTCCCCAAGGTCCTCTTTTCTGATGTTAATTGAGAGCTGATTTGATGAGCTAACCACCTGTTAGTGACCATACAGAGGTCTAATCCCTCCTGGCTGAACTAGTGCGGTGGAGCTTTAAGGTCATCCAAAGGAAACAGAAAAAGTGGCTTCTGTAGACAGGTGGTCTTTCTAGACAGGTTTCACAACACATCTTTCTTTCAGGAGGGAGGGAGACAAAATACATGGCCACTATAGACAGGTGGCCATTATAGATGGAGTGCCACCAAGACATTTGACTGTAAATGTATATATATAATGTAACCTGTCAATACTTTGTGTTATCCACATGAAATATAAATATAATTAACAGTTTTGGTACTGCACAAAGCTATTTTGGTTGTTGTTGTTGTTTTAATGCTGTTTATGGCTTGGTGGTGTTATTGGCTTTTTAAAATATTTTTCAGAAGCACTCTTCGTTTCCAATGCAGACTGATGTATTGTAGTTATAACTGTAATGTGCGGGGTGCACAATTTAATATTTATTCAAAGGAGAGGGGGTGGATGACGTTGGTGGTGGTAATAATCATGTTAGTAATGGGGATTTTATGATGATGATGATGATGAGGGTAGTGGGTTTGATGTTAAAGGTAAAGACCAGTTTTGGAAACGCCCCAATTTCAAAAAATGAAATGGAAACTCTTATTACCGATCATGTGAAAGAATATGTTTTGACTAATACATGATGATAACAATTTTGCCGGGAAACCGCCTACTAATTGATATATTTGGTAAATTAGTTTATCTACATGGTCTTTGAGAGATAAACGCACGTGTCGCGCACGTGTGCGTATAGTCCCATATACATCTTTCTGTGTACAGTGCTTGTAACTTTACGAAGACTGGGTCATATTTCTTATCATTTTGATGATTCCAGAACCTTGCAGTACACACCAATACTTATATGCTAGATAATCAACCTTTTCTGATCGATTCCACAACGTTTCTTTCACAATGCAATCGCATGACCATAACTGGTCTTTACCTTTAATGATGATGGAGATGATTGTAGTGATGCCGATGATGATAGTTGTGATGTTGATGATGGTATTATGTTGGTGGTGATAGTGGTGATGGTAGTAATGTTGATAATGATGAATAATTTTGATGGTAGTGGTGATGATGATGATGGAGATGATTGAAGTGACAACGTTGGTGATGGTGATATTGGAGATGATTGTAGTGATGGTGATGATGATGAACATTGACAATATTTGGTGGTGTTGCAGTATTCACGATTTAGTGCTATCTCTCTCACTCTCTCTCTCTTTCTCAATCTCCCCCCCTCTGACTCTCTCTCTCTCTTCTGCTTTCTCTATTTCCACCCCTCTCTCTCTTTCTGTCTCTCTCCATCTCTTCGTAGACTCTTCCATCTCCCTCCCTAATGATATGATTATGACGAACAATACTGTTTTCATTGATCACCACCATCAACATTATTACCATATTAGTATTTCCATCATCAATAGAGTGGTGAAGTGTGACGTCATCAAACAATCTATTTTTGGAATTTCTCAATTTTTTTTTCTTCATTTTCCGAAAGGGCATCAAAAATAATGTCCGAATGTCGAAAACCAATTGAATATGTTTAGTGTTTGCTGAGATATGACCATCTGAATAAATAGATTTCCTAGGAACTCAGTGTTATATTGCTCTGGTTCATAACATTACAGCCAGAGCAATATAACAGTTGCTATAGGACATTTATTTATTTCGGCCGATACTTAACATATTCAATTTGTTTTCGATATTCGGACATTATTTTTGTATACTCTTTTGTAAAATGAAGACAAAATTGAGAAATTCTAAAAATAGATTGTTATGATGTCACAGCTTCAGTACTCTATATCACCATAGCTGTTACGGCATCAATATACAAATCCACTGTTCAGAGTTTATGCCACTATTACAGCACTAAAATACAAAACGACACAAAAACTGTAGTATTAAGTTATACTTTGTAACCATGACAACTGGATACTTTATTTGATCTCTGATACAGAGTACATATGAGATTTAGAATGAGATGATCATCTCCTGGTTTGTGTGCATAGCACAATACTTATAACTCACATGACAAAACATGAAAATGTAACTATTTAAATACATGAATAATGAATTAGTCGGTATCAAATATAAACAGAAAGAGAATAATTGTAAACAGAAAAAGTGCGGTATACCTATACCACAGTTGTATGGAAGTTTTAAGCATCAATTTACATTGTTAGTACTGTTTTCACAAAATTTAGATAGGTTTGATCTCAAATAAATTCACCAACACCGTTTTGTCTTTGAATATATCTAGGCCCGCTATTCTGTTTGTTTGGTGACGCTCCCTTTTTTCTTTTCTTTTTGTGCTTTTCTTTGTCTTGATCTTTTCCGTTCTCCTTTGCTAGATGATCCCTTCTTCTTCTTCTTTGTTTATTCTTTTCTTTACTATCTCTCATTAAACTTTATCCTACGATTTGTGCGAAAATTCAAGGTGGTTCTCATTTGTATGATTTATTTGGCGGCTATATAACAATAATTATACGTATAAGTTTCATGAACAGGTACTGGTTATATCGAGCCGATAGAGGGCAGTGTCATTATGTCACAATCATTATGCTCGTAATTAGAAGCAAGATAGTAGATCATTCGCTGCTTAATTACTTGGTATACTTTAGACTAGAAAGGTTACGCATTAATATTGTAGAGAGGGGTGGGCAAATGTTGGACAGAGAATGAGAAGTGAGGCAAACGAAGATTTTTTTTTTTTAAAAGAGGGAAGAATGATAGACAACATTTTATAATCATTAAACTTTAAAGGGGAAGTAATTAAATATTGTAGAAAGGGTGGGAAAACGTTGTTGAATAGAGAAAAAGAATATAAGATTTGAGGAAAATTAAGATCGAATAATAGACAACACTTTTTAGATGGAGTATAATCAGTTAATCATTGACATAGAAAGTGGATTAGTCATTAAATATTACAGAGAGGGATGGAAGAAAGTGTTGGACGGAGAAAAAAAAAGAAGAGGTTTGAGGAAAATGAAGAATTTGCTTATTCAAGAGAGAAGACGGAGTAATAGAAAACATTTGATAAATGGAGTAGATCATTTATCATTGACATAGGAACTGGAAGTAATCAAATATTAATGAGAGGGGGGGGGGGGAGTTGTTGGACGGAGAAAAATCATTTAAGAATATGAAGAAACTAAGATGGAAGAATTGAAGACAACAATTTAAAGATAGAGTATAATCAATTAACGGAATATACTTTACTTCAACTTACTATGTTACAATAATCAAGGTATCGATAACTTTAAAGACGACATATAGACAGAAAACAGTGAGAATGAAGGAAAATAAAGAATGGCTGCAGAGAAGATATCATAATGCACATTTATAATGCGAAACATGCACTGAAAGCTCCAATATGTATAGCTCATTTCTAACAATGGAAAGTTATCATCATTAATTAAGTAGTACTTTTGATCATAGATACATATAAATAACAACAAATAAAGGTTTAAAAAGCTACAATAAATAGTTTTTTCCAACAATAAAGTTGAAAGGCATCGTCACTAAGTAGTACTTTTGATCATAGATACACAAATAAATAATTAAGTTAAAGATTGAAAAAAAAACTACAAGAAATAGCCTTTTTCAACAATCAAAAGGTATCGTCATTAAATAGTACGTTTCATCACAGATGCAGTAATAAATAAGTTAAAAGTTGAAAAAACTTTTTTTCCAACAATTGAAAGGTATCGTCATTTAGCAGTACTTTTGATCATAGATACATAAATAAGTTAAAGACTATTTACAAGTAAACTTCAAACCATTTCATAATTCCAGTTTCCATTTATATCATGCTGAGTGGTTGCGTCTGTCACACACACAGGCCACTGGGACGGGGACGCTCTCTTCAATATACCTGCAAAATTAAGACCAAAATGATTAGAAAAACCTCGATTAGATGTTGTTTTAGTAATAATATTGCTGATGATTATTACATTGCAATAATGATAATGATATTAATGATTAATAATCATAAAAATAGTAATAATCATAATAACAATAATAGTAGTAACATTTTTATGAAAACTAAATGTTTCTAAGCGGTGTATTGCTATTAGGCCTTTAACAAAAAGATGTTGTATCGCCCTTTAAATGCCAAAACATGGTTCGGTCGGTCGGATTTTTTTTTTTACTCCCTCTTTGGCTGACATTTCTCAGTTTTTAATGCTATAAAACACCTTTTTTCTGCTACGGCAGGACATTAATCTACGTTTGCCACTCTGTACCCAGGTGAAATGAGTGGGTTCCCCAGTAGGAAGACTTTCTTTCAAATCTTAAGTGATTTCTTTATGGTAAAGGCTCGTTCAGATAATTATGACGCGAAAAAACCAGCCAGAAATCCCCCCCCCCCCAAAAAAAAAAAAAAAAAAAAAAAAAAAAAAATATGCGTTTAAAAGTAATATATTAATTTCTGAAAATTTGTTTCGATATTTTTTCCAGTAGTATTCTATTATTTTGTAATTACGTAATTGATTAGAGAAATAAGATTCAAACAAACAAACCAACAAACTCACTGGTATGTTCCGTTGACACACGCCCCCCGCGTTAGTACAACTTTCCAAGAAATGACCGGACGACATAGGTTCGTGATCGATAATGCGTGGATATCGGGATCAATACAGTTATGGCATTGGCACTGCGCATACTGGATGTCAACGGGGTATCTAGAAAGAAAAAAACATGGAATTATTAGAAATCTCAGTTTATGTTATTTCCTTGTAATATATTGATATCATTTTGTAAGTTTTATATGTTGTTTACTTTTGTTTATTTTAAAAGAAAGTATTGACTAAAATGAACTTTGAACTTTGAAGCGTTTATATGGCATGAAAGCCCGTCTGTAATAGTTTGGCCAAGAGGGATTAGACCTCCCAGAAACTTGACAGGTGGTTATCTCATCAAATTATCAGCTGTCAACTAACATAATAAAAAGAGGATCATGGGGGACCAACGGGCACCGCTTAGGCATTGTTTGATATATAGAGGGAGCAAGCGGCTACAAGTATAGTGCAATGGGGCTTTAAACAATAAATAAATAAATTGAGTCTACCTATTGATGTCCGAGTTTGTCTTGTACTTCCATGGGCAAAGGGTTCTCTCGTTGAGGGCGTGCTGTCCCTCTGCTAAGTCAACCGATACCGGAGTAGGTGTCGGTTCCGTCGCGTAGATCGAGAAGTTGAACCGGTGGACCAAGTCGTGCTCGAGAGTCGATTCAAGTCCGATGACCTCGTCGCTGGGCACAGTGTTGACGCACCGCCGGAGGTCGTCGATTGACGGCTCGACGCATGATGGCGCTTCGACTTCTGGAATCTCGGGATCCATAAGGCTTCCGATTCCGAACCCACCCATACTGTCATAGCTACTGTAGACCTCGGTGACGTAGTCATAACCACCACCGTCGACAGCTCGCACTACAAATTTAAAATGAAGTCGATGTACATGAAGATTTAAGCCTCGGTCACCAATGCCATTACGAACTGCTACGAACGCCGTAAGAACAATGGAACAATGGTACAGACAATGGAAAAAACAGGGAGATTCGTACGAAATTATCGTTCGTACGAACCTTTGTGACCGTAGCATTAGCATTAATGGTAGCATACGATAGTAGGTTTCATGTCGACGTTGCCATTATTCGGGTAGAACTATTAGAACGTAGGCCTATCAAAAACCAAAGCTCTATAGTCGGATCCCGGGGGGGGGGGGGGGGGTTCTCAGTCATGAAGAAATACTGTAAGCATGCGTGGCCACAAGTTTTCCAGACACACCCTATAAAACGAGGATTTCCTCTGAAACCAAAATACACACTTAATGAGGATTTCGCGTGTTTCTAATTCCGAATTCACACCTTAAAGGGGTATTTAAAAATAGTGTACTCCTAAACAAGTATTGTAAAATTGTAACCCCTTGAGCATTTTTAAGTGCGATATGGATTACAATTTAAGTGGTTGACAATGTAAAATAAATCAAATTGCGCTCTGATGTAAAATTCACAATTTAAATGTTTTATTTCAATAGAGAAGCAATAACATTAACCTGTACACTTCTAAAGGGTCCTTTCTTAAAAAAAAAAGAATTACATTTCAAATTTGATCTCTTTTATATAAAGTACATAAAGTGTTAGACAAAAATAACCCTAAACGCGTACACCGGCGTGTATAGCAGGATTTTGCATCATTTTCGAAAAGTACCCCTTTTCTTGAAAATGGACGTTTTTGAAACCCTTAATGCGGCACCGCGCGGACGACGTCCAATCTCCTAAAAAAACACCCCTTTATTCGCTTTTTCTTGGTCACGCATGCTTACAGTATTTTTTTTTTTTTTTCAATGTTTTTATTAAGAAATCAATTCATAACATATACAAACTTTCCCAAAAAATACAAATGCTGTGTTACAAAAGAAATTAATGACAAATTAAGATATTTACAAACGATTACAGTATTTATATTTGACTGAGACCCCCGGCCCATGTATTTTCTACCCGAACCATAAACGAGCGTTTTTTGATGTCTCGCAGTCTTCGTGTTTAGTGGGCCACGAGTTTCGCTGCGGGTAACTTTGGACGTTAATTTATTAATGGCAATTCTATCAAACTTGGTGTAATAGCTATAACAGAACGATTTACAGTCATGTAAAAACTTGAGAGAATAAGGCATGAAATAGTATAGCGGCAAATATTTTACCTTAAAGGAATCCAATCTTTGCCCCCATAAGGTTTAGTTTGGCTCTCACGAAATCATTGGTCGTTTGTGCTCCTATTTCATATTTTATGCTCATTAATTCACACATTTATTCATTCATTCACACATTAATTTATTCAAACACTTGTCTTGTTCACAAATTCACACAAGGTAGTTATTTATTAAGACATTCGTTCAAATTCTTACCGTTTCTTAATCTCGTCAACACATTCTCGCTCTCTTTCCGCGGTGCTTTATTCCAGCCAATCACATGCCCCGAAGGGTTTGACGTCATCAATGTAGCTAGGATTACCATCAGCGCTAAGATGGCGGCGTTCTTCAGATTATAATAAAAAATGAAAATTTTGTTATCACTTTTTTTTCTAGTGGTGCGGAAAAAAAATAACTGTAATGTCACAACAAATGAATGTATTCAAAGAATGTATTCAGATTTTTCAAAGAAGTAATCAAATTATTGTCTACGTAACGAAATATAAATAAGAGTTTGTTGAAATATAATGTGCAATACACTTTTGTCTGTATCTTATAATACAGAGCTTCATTTACGTGCATATAAAAAAAAAATGGAGTAAAAGTGAAGAAAAATGAAAATAAAGGTAACTTTTTTTTTAATCCAGACACATGAAAAGCAAATGTTTCATTTTATAATGTTGGATTTGAGAGGTTATATCAATTCCTTACTAATAACAAGAAGAGGATGAGATTTAATTCATTCATAGAATAAATATCATTTTGTAGATAGATTATGACTTATGACATCTGGTAGATATTAACACTATACAAAATATATAATGAATAATACATGTATGTAATACATATATATTATATAATAACAATATATAATTTACATTGAAATGGTATCCCGAAATAGACAGATCACCAGCTTTAATATAATATTATTTATTATATACCTCACTTAAGTAATCCAGCCATCTGATTGGTCGAAATTGCATTCATAAACTTCAACTGTTCCTGTAAAATTCCCGGTAACCATGCTTAAAACATTTAATATTTTTAATAACCATGGTTATTAAAAAAATAGGTCAGTCTCCATGGTTACCCCATAGGTTTACATGTTAAAAAATGGTTTGAGCGATGGAGGATACCGTATGTGTGCGAATAATTGGTCGGTAATTTCAATACAATTGAATCTCGATCGATCTTACCGACAATTTTATCTTGCATTGTTGACATGAAGACGAAAATAAACTTCCAAAAACAAAAAAACAACATCTGCCGATAGATCTTGATCTAAGTTCGTGCCAATATGCATTGCAAAAGTAAAAGAAGAGTCCGTATATGGAGTTTTTGCGAAGCATTCATCACACGCGAAGCCGGTTTCAATCCATTTTAATGTATATATCGTACAAAACTGCCAAGCATGTTAACAGCGCGCGATGGCCGAGAGGTCTGAGGCGCTGACTTTAGATACATCACCTTTTGTACGCAAGAGTTCGAATCTCATCTTCGACAAAAAAAAAAAGTATTTTTTATTTTTTATTTTTTAGTCTATTTTTTTTCGGCATATAAAAGTATTAATGACTGCTTTAATATTCGAGAAATAGTTGTTTTTATACGCTCTCGGGAAGGTTACAATTGGGCTATTTCCCTCGGCACGCCTCGGGTAATAGCACAATTCTAACCTTCCCTTGAGCGTATAAAAACAACTATTTCTCTCAAAGCAGTCATTAATACTATATTATTAACCGTATCAGACATCTGAGCAGGTCAATTTTTAAATGTTATTGCCCTCAAGGTTTGATGGATAAACCAACAAAATTACAATAAATTAGTCCGCTCAGAAAAGTAAATGGGATTTTGTGTGTAATTTGGCGGGCAATATAGGTTATACAGTAAACCAATGCGCAAATATTTTAGCCCGCTCAGAAGAGTCAATGGGATTTGTGTGTAATTTGGCGGGTGATATAGGTTATACAGTAAACCAATGGACAAATATTTTAGCCCGCTCAGAAAAGTCAATGGCAAAATGCGTGTTAAACTAGTGAGCAATAATGTAGATCCAGTTGTAATTTACATCGCGCATCAGCTACTGTAATTTACATCGCGCATCGCGTATAAGAAAATGCGCACTTTGCGCCAACTCCATTGTGACGTAACAATCACACCCTAGGCAAACTGTTTGCAGTGTATCGAAAATCTGTCAAACACTGGATGAACAGTGCTGGTTTGACAATGTTTTTGCAACTTCTAATGTTAGGAAACCCTGTGTAGCCTACATAATTTAAGAGTATAAGATAGTAAGAGTTTCTTGTTTGCTCTAGATGTCTGATGTGGTTAATAATAGTAATATTGACTGCCTAATTCAGGGCAATACGACTTGTCATATATCACCCTCACCTTCGGTTCGGGCGATATATGTCGTATTGCCCAGAAGGCAGTCAATATTACTTAATTATATAAATGTACACGGTATATTTCTACACGCGTGACCGTGAAAGTTAGTTCGCTCAATCAAACAAATTGGGATATCAAAAAGGGCATCGTATTGCAATTTTTTAATAACACGAATGGATGATTTAATCTAGATAATGAAATCTTATCATGACCCACAAGTCAAACTCATGTCAAAAGAGCAATATTTAAAACATTTGTAACTTATTCTTAATTGTTCGATTTATATCAAATTATCTTTGATATCTTTATTCAGCACTTGACCTGAAATTCAAAGGCCGTGGTTCGTTCCCCGACATGGCACTAATGACCTTTGGCAAGGCATTAATCCATATTTGCCACTCAATACCCAAGAGAAAAATGGGGACTCGGTAGGATAACAAAAGCATGTGTGTTAATAACTGTCTATGCCCTCACGGTGACCATTATGGTAGGAATACTCCCCAGGGAGTGGAGATGGTGCAAATTGTGCGTGAATGATTCCAATGTCTGGGGTAATAATATCTTTAAAGCGCTCAAAGACGGTATTCCGTGTTAAGCGCTTTATAAATCCAGATTATTATTTTATTTCATTTAAACCCATTGATCTTATTTTTATTATTTTGTCAGATTTATCTTTATTCGTATCATTTAAGTGCTTTTCAATTGACCTTAAGTTAATCAATCTCAATCTTTACTGATATAATTAGCCGATATAATGGTTAACGTGTTATTTTAATATTAATAATAATAATAATAATAATAATAATAATAGCCTAATAGTCCACTTCAAATTTTATTAAACCGAAACGGAAATTCTTTTTGCCCAATTGATCGTGAGATACACGGAGATACCAGAGGCTGATATTTATTTAGCCCGGTATATTCCTAAAAGCCTCATTGTAGATAAAGCTCATTTAAAATGCGTCATAGCGCGCCCAAAGAGAATTAAAAAAAAAAAATCTTTCAATTAATTTTTAATTGATCACGGAGCAAGTAAAAAAAAAACGCGCAGTAAACCAATTACAAAATTTTAATAGCTTTGAAGTAAGTTAAATGATACAAATACCATTGGTTCCAATAGGTAAATATAATGTTTTGAAGAAGAAAAGAAAAGAAAACAAAAACAAAAACAAAACAAAGAAACTCACCAGTCCTGTAAAAGAAAGCATGTTTTCTTCTGTTGTAAATTACTGTAAATTATTTAGAGAAAGGTAGAAACTAGTGCTCGTTTGAAGGACCTTTTATGGAAGTTTCCAACAAAATTATCACAAAAAAAATATTCCAAGAATGCCTAGGTATGTTAAGAGCACGGAGCAATCAATCAATCAATGTCGATGTCAAAAAAATAATGATTGAAACCCGGCAGTATTCTACCAATATTTATAGCAAACTCATTCTCAATTAATTTCTGGTTTAATTAAGCATCCTATTAAACGGTCCTGCCGTGGAGGGAAAAAAGGATGATCGAATTCCCCCACTCCTTAACTCATTGGGGGAATGAACCTATTAAGTTTTTCAAGCACACTTTTCTTTTGGAGATCTAAAAATAGATCCGGGTACAGAATAAATGAACGCGGATATAGAAAGTTTGATTTGTAAAAGTGACTTAGATTCCGTCTACACTGATCCATTTAAAATAAAAGGATTGCATCATCGAAGTTCTTAGAGGGACTTGGTAACATTGTTGAGATAAGAGAAAATGGTGCTAAGGTGGTGACTTCGATGCTAGATTTACAATAAAATATAATCTGAAAGTTTGAGTAAAAATAGACCATTATTAATGATAAAAATTGGGAAAAACTGATTTGATCTATTCCTTAAATCTTCCAACTATATTATAACAATTTAATTACATTTTGGGTGAATGCGAATCGTCACAAAGCACTGAATTTGCTCTCTATACCATTCCAGACATTTAAGTGTAGACAGATTTAAAAAAAGCTTGTCTTATGTCTTATTTTCATGAAAAAGCGGTTGGGAAAATTTCTTTTCTTCTTCTTCTTCTTCTTCTTCTTCTTCTTCTTCTTTTTCTTCTTCCTCTTCCTCTACTTCTTCTTCTTTTTCTTCTTCTTCTACTTCTTCTTCTTCTTCTACTTCTTCTTCTTCTTCTTTTCCTTCTTCTTCTTCTTCTTCTTCTTCTTCTTCTTATCCTTCTTTTTTTAAATTCTTCTCCTTATAATTGTACTTCTTCTTTTTTCTTTCTTTTCCCCCTCCTTTTTTTTTTCTTCTTCTTCTTCTTCTTCTTCTTCTTCTTCTTCTGCTTCTTCTTTCTCTTGTTTTTACTTCTTTTTCTTCTTCTTCTTCTTTTTATCCTTTTTTTTTAATTCTTATTATTATTATTGTACTTCTTCTTTTTCTTCTTTTTTCTTTCTTTTCCCCCTTCTTTTCTTCTTCCTCTTCTTCTTCTTCTTCTTCTTCTTCTCCTTCTTCTTCTTCTTATTATTCCTCTCCTACTTCTGCTTCTTCTTTCTCCTTTTCTTCTTCTTCTCTTCTTCTTCTTCTTCTTCTTCTTCTTCTTCTTATCCTTCTTCTTCTTTTTTTAAAATTCTTATTATTATTATTGTACTTCTTCTTTTTTTTCTTTTTTCTTTCTTTTTCCCCTTCCTTTTCTTCTTCCTCTTCTAGTGTTCTTGTTCTTCTTTTTCTTCTACTTTTTTGCTCTTGCTTCTTCTTTTCAGCAAACTGGAAAATAATTATTGTGCCACCTCTTCTTTTACTTTGAAAAAAAAATCTATGCAGGACCCGCCCCTGTATGTCTAATATGTTGTTTTAGGACTACTTTCTATATTGTCGGTTTGTTTTCGTTCACATACATTTCCGTCTTCGCGTTGTATCAAACGAAAGTGAGGTGATATTGTTTATTGCGTTGTAATAGTTGTCCGAATTAATTCACTACGGGAAGCAATAATACAAGAAACGAAACCAATGGGATACTTTTTATTATTATCTAACACATCAGCGTAGTATAGCATGGATGCAGGGATGTGTAAAAGGAAAAAAAGGAGGGGGTAGCAGGTCTTACTGAGAGCAAAGCGCCCGATACTACAGCATGTGGACGAGGTGGTGTAATCTTCTTCTCAAAATTCTTTCCAATCTCCATTTTATTTCTCCGATTCTATGGCTGCCTGCCTGTCTGTCTGTCTCTCTCTCTCTCTCTGTCTCTCCCTTCTCTCCCCTCTCTTTCTCCCCCTCCCCTCTCTTTCTCCCCCTCCCCTCTCTGTCTCCCCCCTCTCTCTCTCTCTCTTGCTCCCTTCCCTCCCCCTCCCCCTTCTCTCTCCGTCCTCTCTCTCTCTCTCTCTCTCTCTCTCTCTCTCTCCTGCTCCCTCCCTCTCCCTCTCCCCTCGTCTCTCCCCTTCCCAATCTCTCTCTCTCTCTCTCTCCCTCTCCCTCTCTCTCTCTCTTCGTTCGGCTTCCTCTCGTATGCCTCATTTCTCTCTTAATATCTCTTTCCCTCCTCTCCCTTCCCCTCCCTCCCCTCCCCTTTTCTCTCTCTCTCTCTCTCTCTCTCTCTCTCTCTCTCTCTCCCTTTCTCTCACTCCTTGCTCTCTCTCAATCCTTCCCCCTCTCTCCCTCCCCGTCCCGTCCTTTCTCTCCCTTAATTTACTCTTTTCGGGAAGGCATCTATCATTGTGCCTCGATACAGGAGCTACGCCATTGTTTATTTTTAATCCTATCAGAAAATGTGTTTATAGTTAAAAAAACGTGGACAAACTGAAAACGGAATGAATGCCATTCACCCACGGGAGTCTAAATGTTATTTATGTCAATGAAATAATAAATAAAAGGAAAAGTACCAATACTATTCAAAAGGGGAGTGCGAGGGGCGTTTCTTTTTGGTCGACTCTGTTTAGTGAAAGGGCACTCAAGGATTTCCTTCCGTGCGAGAGGAAATCCGTTTTTTATTTTGTTGTTGGAGTGGAGGGAGGGGGGGGGGGGGGGCGTGCTTAACGCCACGGTTCTACAATGTCACTTGTTTTATGGTTATGAACTCTTTCTTTAATTCAAAATTTGTCAAAATTTTTCGTATTTTTTAAGTGATCAAGTCTGTCGTGTACTTGCAATGCATGCTTTATGTGAATGTTTGTATTTCTACATCGTTTAGAACCCTTATTTGTAACAATCATGAACATTTATACACAACGTATGTATTTAAAATACAATTCTCTTTGTAGAAGTGATATTTGAAGCCCGTATTTTATAGACAAATGGAATCCTTTACAACAAGAGCATAGCATGTTTTGATGAGTGGAACACTATTTATTTATATCAAAAATGTATTATATGAACAACAGCTTACACAAGGGGCGGCGGAGCGTCTTTCAAAAAAGGAGGGGGCACCAACAAACAAAAAAAGGCACTTTCTGGAGATAAAAGAGGCACGTACAAAGAGAAACCTCAAAGTGAAAATATACGATTTTTAGACATTGCCCTTATACCCCTACATTGTGATTCGATTTTCAGGGATGATTTCACCGTTGTTTTTGTCTTCACTACTAAAGTATCATACTTTGTGATGGTCTGAATGTTACATTAACATTTGTGAGGTCGCAGTTTTAAAAAATTGCATCTTGTAAAGAGGAAAAAACAATCCTTATCATGAAAGGCTGAACAATTCTTTGATAAGAAACGAAATTATATTAACATAAAATGCGAGCGAGTTTTGGGTGAATTGAAGAAAAAGTTGCTCTTAGTCGTTTTAAATTAGGAGTACAATTTATTGGGCACGAAGTCAAAAGGATAGGGTACATGTCAAAGTAAAAATCAGAATTATCAGATGTGGTAAGGGGCATTTCTTGTACCTGAAAAGGGGCACTCACCTGAGATGAATAGGGGCACTTTTGATAATGGAAAAGGGCACTCATTACAAAGGAAAATGGGCACTTTTCGAAAGAAAAGGGGCACATATGAGATTTTAATAGAGGCATTTACCAAAAGCATTAATGTGAAAGGGAGGTGGCTGTTATTAAAAAAGAAAAGGGGCATTAATCAGAAGGAAACAGGGCACCTATCTTCAGAAGGAAAAAAGGGCACGTGTCAGAATCGAAGATAAAAAGGAGCACTTATCAGAAGGGGACGTAAGAAAAGGGCACTTGTTCAAGTAAAATGGGCATCTCTCAGATTTGAATAGGGGCAATCAGTGAAGGGGGCACTTATCATAGGAGTTAAAATGCACTTTTAAAAAAGGGGGCACTTATCTGAAGTAAAAATGGCATCTTTCCTATGTAAAAGAGGGCACTTTAGGGGTATTTGAAAAAGTGGGGCACTGTTCCCCCTCCCCCCCCCCCGATCCGCCGCTTCCGGCTTACACCAGGGAGCATTACAGCACAATAACTACTGAGAATATTGTACAAAAGAATTTAATGATTACTAGCAGAAACCAAACCGAAATTCCTCCCAAATATACAACAACAAATCTGATTCGTCTTTACCACAAGACTTGTGTCATCCCGGCTACGAGTGAGTATCAAAGGCCCAAATTGGAAACAAGCACTCATTTCTTAATTTACATTCATTGAAAACTTCTTTTACATATTTACGATAGAATGTCCACCCATTTCCCCCACTTCGTTTGTTTAGTGCACTTTATCAGAGACCCATGTGAAGAAATAAAAAAAGGTAGGCGTACGTTATAAACAAAACAATATGACCATATCATCCTGTTGGCTTAATGGTAAGATGTGATAAAAATAACAATTGTGAAAAAAATACTCATCATTATGTAATTTCTAAAAGAAGATAAACCAATGTTTATGTTTATGTTTCACGTAATGAAAAGTAGATTGCATAATATTTTCAGAAGGAGTTTCAAACATTTAGGTATAGGCGAATTCGTCCCACTAATAAATATTACACAGACGGACATATCAATTTACAATAGAAATTTGAGATATACAGTGTGAGTCAAAAAAGTTTACACCTAGAAAATATTAAAAAAAAACATCTATGAACAGTAAATGTATAATAATTGACTGTTCATAGATGATATTTAAAATAGTCAGCAATTTTCTAGGTGTAAACTTTTTTTTTTAATCACACGGTACTTGACCAAACATGCATTAAATTACGGTCCTGTAATTGGTTTATGTGATGGTTTTGTCATTTTCACACAAACCAAGAAATGGGAAACATGAACCAAATAATCGGAAGGACAAACCCTACATCATGATATCAATTTGGAGTTGTTCTGATATCGTTATGTATAGATTCATTTTTTTCAATTCAATTCAATTCAATTTGTTTTAATGTAAACATTTATTTACTTTCATACATTTTTCCCCATTTTCTATGTTTTTCTTTATATATTTGTTTAATATAATTGTATATAATGGTGTAAAGTCGCTTTTTTAGTCTTTGGACTCTTTTCGACGAGATTGAATGAAATCTAATTTAAATTGAATTGAATTGAATATGGTTTTTCAAAAATACATAGTAATAGTCTAGGGACTAATTGCACAATGTTTGTAATATATAAGAAAATGTGTTCTTTAAATAGGATCCTCGATTAATAAAACAAAAATAAAATATTGAGTCGATAAAGTACATAGAATATCGCTCTCCTATACAACACGATGTATGTTACCCGTGACACGCCTCTGTTTATTGATGGTAGTATGAAAGGCTAAGTACAAACAAACAAAATAAAAATACGCTTTCTTAAATACGGGAAGATGCGAAGCCGTCCGCCCCCCCCCCCCTCCCCGAACCGGACCTGTGTGAGGCTTTTGTATCTACTGAATAATAATTAGGTTAATTGCCTTATAGACCATTTCCTTTGAAATCGTAATCATTTGTTTTCGATAGTAAAATTCCTTCTCGTCCATGCATGAGTTTCTATTACTGGTGCAATTCCAATACCGGCCATTGATGACGTCATAGTACTCATTATTATTGGCCAGGCTTTGAAAGTTAACTCTCACTTTCGGTTTGATCTGTTTGCACCTACTTCTTGTGCAGTCACGCAATAATAATATACTTTCGTTGACTTATATTTGTTTTGGAAATGCCACTCAGATTTGGACAAATTTCCCTTTTTACTCAGTTTCCCCGTTTCCCCTAGCTTGCTTATTGAATAAATAAAGAAACGATTGACTTCAATTAACAGTGTTCCGGGAAATGCAGTATGGACGTACGCCGACTGCAGTCTTCTTTTTCTGACGACTAAAAACAAAACAACAACAACAACGAAAAAGGGCACTTGCTTTTGACATAAATTTGACGTATATGATAAACCTGCTTGGCCCTGTTCATAAACTTTCTATCAATAACGATTGGCACAGATGTGTGACAAATGTGGTAACAGCCAATCAAATGCAAGAATTTCAGTAGCTTATAACAATTATCGGAACTTGTTACTGAGAACAAGACAGTTTAATAGAACAGGACGTGGGGAGTGGACGAGGGTCATGAAAAGTACTAAGATCCAATCATTTGGAAATTATATTTATCATTATTATTGAATAGCTTCATTTGGAATGAGGTCAACTCACAAATGGGAGTAGTTTTCAGTCTAGAAGGGCAATGTGTCTCTATAGGATTTTTGTTTATGTTCTTTGAGGGGGGGGGGGGCATATGCTCTAAAAAAAGCTCTATACCTTGGGTCATAAAAGTTTAAATTAAAACCGAATACCATCCGGTTATGCCCCCTCCCCAGCCCTTCTAAATCCACTAATGATTTCATATTCAAATTCAAATTCAAATTCAAGTTTATTGATACAAATCCACAAATCCTACAGCCTAATTAATGTGTAAAGGAATCCGTGTGTAATACGGGGTGGGGGGGGGGGGGGCATGTGCCGATTTCTCCAAAGCCGCCTGCCAAATTTATATAAAGATCATTTCATAACTTTCTAAAATGGTTCGAAACCTATGATGCCATTCTTCCTAATGCAAATTGATATATTTGTACCGATTGCTCTATATAACGCCCAAGCCGCATCCATCCAACGATATTCTATTTTTGGTCGCGGAGATATCATTTGTGGTGGGATAAAATATCGATGATTTCAATGCCGCGAGTAATTACCAATAGGAGATACATCTAACGGCATTTTAATCGTCTTAGCGAAGCGCTTACACTGGATGCAAGCAACAGTGACGTGATTAAGATAATCGTAATAGGCCTTTCCGTAATATTCTCGGAATGTATCTATTCTATCATTCTTCTCTTCTGTTTGCTGTACTTCTGTATTACCAGGAACCCCCTAATTAAATATTACATTTTTTTTAATTGCTTTTACTAAAATTTCATGGCTCAAAAGGCGCGAATATTCGCTTATCTTGGAGCCTTGCCTAGTTCTGTTAAAAATAAGTTTGTATTTCTTCATATAAATATGTTTCAATGTATATTGACTTTATTATGTTATTAAAAACTGTACAAACTAGTGAAAATGAATGCACGGGCGGTGATCACTTTTAAAACGTGATGAGGGGGCAAAGGGGGCCCCTTTACTACATGCAGATTTTTCTCTGACTAGCTAGAAAAGTTGGGTCTTTTCTTAAGGTTTTAATTTCAAATAAGACATTTAAGGGATATATTAGACCCGAAATATTAGGAACATTGTGCCCTCTTTCCAAATTGCAAGGCTGGTCGCTTACTCCCATCCAACTACAACTCCCTATAGCCCCGTTTCCCCGCATGAATGAATGAGCAAAGAACTTCGCTAGTTAATGGAAGGATGCGGTTTTGAAGCCGCTTTTTAAGTTCAATTTCAATTTCAAGTTTAATTTTATTTGTTCCAAATTTTACACAAAATATAGATAGACATATAAAATACAAATGATATATGCATATATGAGCACGTCTCAATGATACTCAATTCATATAATAGATCAAGTAGAATGTGAGGAACCTATTGAAAAGCAGTGCTAAAATAGACACTGTAGATGTAAAAACCGTAGCAGTATAGAAAGACGTAATTAAGGGGGGGGGGGGGTAAAACAATGGAATAAGGAAATTTGTATAAATATGCATTAGCACTAATACCCATAGTCACCTGGTTGAAATGCGTAGTTAAAATGCTTTTTGAAAGAAATAATTTGTAAATAAATCCTAACGTATGAGAGAATTACCACCAAATTCAAATATTTCTTTAAAACCATCTTTAAAACCCTTTTAGCAGCGATGCGTGCATATCAATTTAGACACTATTGTCTTTCATATAATTATGCAATGTCCACTATATGCTTCTGTGTAATTTGAAGAAGGAAACACTCCTGATTGAGATTAAGCATAATTATGCTTATGGATAATGAAACCAAATCTGCAGGTTATTATCATTTTTTTTAAACCCAATATGAATACGACCATCTAAATTATTCTCTCGTAGGCCTACATGATTGTTGTTTATTACTTATTCACATTGCATAATCCTGATAATTATTTGTGCAATATATACCATGAATAAGATTTTATATATAGTCTCAGTGTCATTCGAATCTGAGCTGCTTTTTTAAAAATAATTATCACTCTGACTTGAAATTACCGTCAGTCAGCACAAACCACATCTAGTGTATATTTCGACATTGGCAGATATTACCGGATATGTAAGTATATTATATTGACTTTCTAAACTCCGAGTCACTCTCGATAATGCCTACCCTCCCCCCCCCCCCCCTCTCTCTCTATATATCTCTCTCCTCCTCTCTCTCTTTCTCTCTCTCTCTCTCTCTCTTTGTCAGTATGTCTGTTTCTCTATCACTACTCCCTATCACTCTCTCTTTCTAAAGTATCAACATGCATATTTAAAATAACAAGAATTTATTGTCCCTTTCTCTCTCTCTCTCTCTCTCTATTTATTTCCCTCTCTCTCACACTCTCTCACTCTCTCTCTCTCTCTCTCTATCATCCCCTCTCCCCACTCCCTGCTTTCATCCTTTCCAGTATCGACATAATTATTCAACATGACAAGAATTCACTAATATGAAAAAAGTCGCCGAATGGCGTATTAATTTATTTCCGTTATCATGACAATAATTATAAACAAACATAAAAGATTGAATATTGTAACAGATAACAATACCATGACTAATATACATTGCCGTAATAGGCTACCATTCAAAATCAGATAGACTGTATGTTACAAATGGAGAATGGTGCATCCGTATACTGAAAAGCCAATAAGGTTTGACAATTGTATGACTCGATCGCAAATTGACTCTTTATTGTCAATTGAAACTAGAAAATCACAAAACACAAGTTAAAAAGAGGAAGACATTATTCCAATTATCAGTGGTATACACTCACAGATACAAATCCGTCTTCAAATGTTGAGACACTTTTCGAAATGCGTTTGTGGTTTGTAATTTTCTATATTTATAAATTATCCGATCGATGTGGCTTAATATTTATTGATTGGTAAAGATGAAGGAAAATTGATTTTCTAAAACCAATTAACAAAATGCTACAATGTACGTTCCCCACACTAGTTATTATTGGAAACTCGCAGACAGAGGTGATTAAGGTTAACCAATAATTGTTTGCAGCCTATGTAATTCCGTGAGTATTTTTGGAAAAGATCCTTCTGCTTCTCCTTGATCCTCTTCTTCTTTTACTTCTTCATCTTTTTCTTATTTATCTTCATCTTCTTCTTCTTCTTCATCTCCTTCTTCTTCTGTTTTCTCCTGTCTTCTTCTTCTTCTTCTTTTTCTTCTTCTTTTCTTCTTCTTCTTCTTCTTCTTCTTCTTTTCTTCTTCTTCTTCTTCTTCTTCTTCTTCTTCTTCTTCTTCATCTTTATCTTCTTCTTCTTCTTCTTCTTTTGTTGTAAAAGGACGTGTCTCGAGCGAGCTCCAGAGTTTTTGTAAGTTTTGTCGGAATTATACTGTTTATAATTACAGTTTTAATACTAGTGTACTACTAGTACACAGTATAACCATACCAAACCAAGTCCACCTTTCTTGTGTTTTAATATTTGTAGTTTTTATGCTTTTTTTGTGGTAACCTTGTGTAAGAATTTTTGGCCACTATGGCCAGTGAAGCCGAACAGGCCTCCCGGGATAAGCCGGGGACCAGCTCGGCTCAAACTACCGTTCCTGTTTCTGCTGCCGAGCCGTTCAAGGCCGTAAGCAGAAACAATGGTATCGTTTTTGGTTCTGCAGCACATGTTCCTATTCATGATTACATAAGAGCGTTTGCAGACACCATTCCAGCTCATTGTATAGTGTCTGCCTCTCGTATCAGTAACCAACGTATTGCTATGTATCTGAATTCCAAAGAAGCAGTCTTGAGTGCCGTTAACAATGGTTTGACCTTTAGAGGCGCATTCATACAAGTCTTACCTTTGGTTTTGCCCACAACACGTCTCACACTATCTAATGTTTACACAGAAATTCCGAACTCTGTTCTTGTAAAACAAGTTTCTGCTTTTTGTAAAGTAGTCTCACAGATTCGTCCCATCCCTATTGGTTTCAAGGATAAACAACTAGCTCACATCATGTCCTTCCGTCGACAAGTCCAGGTGCTGCTTACTCCGAATGTTACCCTACCCGATTTCGTTAACTTTATTCACGCAGGCACCAATTATCGCGTTTTTCTTTCCACTGAGGCGGCTCGCTGTTTTGAGTGCGGAGAGGCTGGACATATCGGCAAGAATTGCAAAAAAACCGCTCGGCCAAATGAGTCCGCAAACTCTACCCTTACGTCAACACAGGCAAAAGGAAAATCTGACCCACGACATCCCCCCAAAGTGTCTAAACCCTTACGGTCTGAACCTGAAACCCTTAATCTGAGGGCGTCCCCAGTACACACAGAAAAGCCTAGCGGCTCCAGCCCTAGGCCCGCCTCTTCGCGCTCAATGGTTGACGAAACCGCTGAAGGGGCCCTTGCGCGTAGGCCTACAACTCCGGTTGCGATAGTTTCCCGTAGCAATAATAATAGTCCACCTAGCAGCTACCCCACAGGCAGTAGCCAGGACAAAGTTTCTCCTCTCGTAACCCCCACAATTCCTTTGACCCAAACCCTTTGCGACCCCATCTGGGGAGCACCGCCCGCCCCGTCCAGACTTTTCGCAGATGTTGTTAAAAGGAAACAACCTCCCGAACCTTCTTTGGTAGACTCCCCTAAACTTACTCCAATTGTGTCTGCTACCCCACCGCGGAAACTAATGAGAAAAGTTTCCTCTCCCGTGACCTCAGAACCTCCCTCCCCTGTATCAGTATCGCTCCCTGCGTCACCAATCCCACCCTCTCCCGCTTCCACGGTAGACACTGCCGACACTGATGACGTAGCGGTATGGGATGATACACAGACTGACGATGAATCCTTTGACTGGGCCTCCTCTTTTCCGTCCAGTCAAGGACCCCTCTCTTCAAAGGAAATTTGCAAATTTCTAAAGATTGTCAAAGCACGGAAAAAACCTCTAGAGGTAGCGAGAAAATTCACTTCCAACATATCAGGACTTGTAAGACAACTTAGACCCCTGAGGAACAGTCCTCTGTTTACTAAAAGTACACAGCAGAGGATTTACAAATTGATCAAAAATTTAGATATCTAATATGGCCATCTTCTTATGTAATATGAGCGTAGACCTGCATGCCTTTCTCTCCCTTTTTATGACGCTGTCGTTGCTCACCCTTAATACTGGAGGTTGCTCCAATGCCATGAAGAATGCTTCAGTGTTTAGTTATGTTGATAATATTGCGTTTGATTCTGATATTGTGTTTCTACAAGAAATTAATGACCTCTCCCATAATTCTCAATGTTGGAATTTGTGGTCATCCTATAAACCTTTTTGTGCCCCCGGACATAATCGAGGATCCGGAGTAGCTACCCTTGTGAAGAACAATCTTTGTAGTGATATTGACTCCTTAGTTATACTTAATAGCCACATCATATATGTTAAAATTGAGTTTGATGGTAGTATGTATCATTTATATAATGTGTTAATGCCACAAGATGACGGCCTTGCTATTAAGGCCGTTCATCTTCTTGCGTATCATGTTAATCAGTGCAGCGATGGTGTTATTATTATTGGCGGTGATTATAACTGTACCCTATCTCCGTCATTAGACAGATTGTGCATGCCTAATGAGCATAGACCTAAGTTATCTTCTGCCCTCAAGGAAGTGATTGATAGTAATAAACTATGTGATACGTGGCGCAGACTTCACCCTCATGAAAAGAAATACTCTTGGCATAGGAACAACCCTCACAGCGTTAATGGTGTTTCTAAAGCCAGACTTGATCGTTTTTATGTGTCTTTTCCCCTAATACCTTCATTACACTCTTGTCGTATTCTACCTTGTACTCTCTCTGATCACTGTGCGATTTCCCTGAAAATTAAAATTCCCCCACAGAAGCCAAGAGGATGTGCTTTTTGGCATCTTAATAATTCCCTTCTTGATGACAATGACTATAGAAGTATTATTATTCATTTCTGGACTGACTGGCAAAATAAAAAAGCCGACTTTCCTAACATTCTGTCATGGTGGGACTTTGGTAAATCCCACATTAAGGTGCTCACTCAAATGTACGGATCTAAGTTAGCCAATGAGAAGAAGGAAACGATATTGAATATCAATAAAACCATCGACGAACTGCATTCTTCGCCTGAATTCACGCCTGATATCCAGCAGGCTCTTGCTGAACAAAGAACTGAACTAAACATTCTCCTTAAGAATCAAGCCAAGGGTGCTCTTGTAAGGTCACGTTTTCAATATGCTAATGAGATGGACACTAGCTCATCCTATTTTTATGGTCTTGAAAAATCAAACTCTACTTTTAAAACACTCTCTCGTACCCGTCTCCCTTCGGGTAACATTACAGAGGATCAGAACGATATTAAAATTCACGTTCGGAATTTTTATAAGAATTTGTACTGTCGTGTACCTATTGATGAAAATTCGGTTGATACTATTTTATCTGATCTATCGAAACTCAACCCTGAGGATTCAAAACATCTTGACGCTCCTTTGTCATTCAATGAACTTGATATTGCTGTCACACAGCTCGGCAAAAATAAAACGCCTGGTCTAGATGGACTTTCTTCTGAATTCTATCAGACTTTCTGGCCCTTGATAAAAAATGATCTCTTCTCTGTATTACAATATGCCATAAGTACTGGAACCCTCCCACATACTTTTCGTAGAGCAGTGATTACGTTGATTCCTAAAAAAGGAGACCTGGCAGACATTGCAAACTGGCGACCAGTCTCTCTTCTAAATAATGATTACAAAATTTTTGCAAAGATACTTGCCAATAGATTGAAACATTATATTACTAACATTGTATCTGAAGACCAAACGTATTGTGTTCCAGGTCGAACGATTTATGACAACTTAAATTTGATCCGAGACATTGTACACTTCTCTAATTGCAATGATACCCCTCTTGCAGTAGTTAATTTGGATCAAAGGAAAGCCTTCGATAATGTAGATCATAATTATCTCTTCAATACCATGAGAGCTATGGGCTTTGGAGAATATTTTATTTCTTGTATTCAACTTTTGTATAATGACGCAGAGGGCTTAGTCAAAGTGTGTGGATCCCTCACTGCGCCTTTTCCTTTTCAAAAAGCATACGCCAAGGTTGCCCTTTATCTGGCCTTCTGTATTCTATAGCCATAGAACCTTTTCTTCACAAGTTAAAAGTTAATCTTTCATCGTGTTCTTTCTCCTTACCCAACACAGATATGAATGTCTCGGTATCTGCGTATGCGGATGATATATCAATTTTTGTCACTGAAGACAAAGGCTTTGATATTATTCTAGATACATATAACACTTTTAGTAAGGCCTCGGCTGCCTGTCTCAATTATGTTAAATCTCAAGGACTGTGGGCCGGATCATGGTCGAAACGTAGAGACAGGCCCCTTGATTTCCTGTGGAATTGCGAAGGTCTCCTCTTTCTTGGAGTTCATCTAGGAAATAATAATAATTATGTAAACAAAAATTGGTCAAAGTGTAAAGAAAAACTGAGTAAGACTCTATCTCGATGGAGCTCCCTTTCTTATAGTTTGTCCTTTAAAGGCAGAATCATTATTGCTAATCAATTAGCTGCATCTAAACTTTCCATTGTCTTGCAGTTTTGTCTCCCCCTCAGCAAACACTAATTGAACTCCAAGAAATGCTTATTAATTATGTCTGGTCTGGTAAACGACATCTTTTAAGAAAGCAAATTCTGTTTCAACAACCCAACAAAGGTGGACTTGGTTTGGTATGTCTCCAAGCACGAACCCTTACATTTCGTTTTGCCTTTTTACAGCGTTATCTCAATCTCTGTTCTCATCCTGCGTATGCCCTTTGTTCTCATAATTTTCGCAGATATAAGAAACTAAATCTTGATTTTCCTTTGTTTCTGACTGAACTAGACCCAAAGTTTTATACCAGCCTTCCTTGTTTCTATTCGGAAATTTTGCGTGCTTGGATTACCTCTGGAGCAAGCGTTGAGACATCGTCCTTTACTGTCAACCATGTGTTAAACATTCCCTTGAATTATTATAAATTTCTTCAATATACACTGGATGGCGACAAGATCTTCCCTGTTAGACTATTTGCATGTGGAATCAAACTCGTCAAGCATCTTGTAAACCCGAACAACGGTACCTGGCTCCGAGCAGACGAGGTCGTCATTGCCTCCACCTTGCAGCGTCCGTCTTTACGCCTTTTGGAACTTGACCTCTCTCGACTTCACAAAGAGATTTCCGGTTTGTTTCCTAGATTCTTTTCGAACAGCGGACTAAGACTGTCAGCAGCTTCAGCTTATCTTCATAATCTGACTGAACCTGTTACCTCTCCGTTCTCGATCATAACTAAAGACAACAAGAACATTCTTGCCACGCCGACTAAATCGATATATCGAATCTTCAACCGTGCTATTAACTTCCTTCCTAGAGCTCAAGTTACTCATTGGCACGAGGCTGGGTTACTTTCCCCTTCTAAACTAATCAACTGGACTGAAATCTACTGCTATCCATCATCTAAGAAAGATGGGGACACTCAGTACAAACTATTACACAATGTTCTTCCGTCGCTTGCTGTTCTTCATCATCTTAATCCCGATATCTCCTCTTCATGTGGATGGTGTGGCAAGAAGGGAACTATTCTACACCTCTTTATCGAGTGTACTTCTATACAACCGGCCTTGGATCTTCTTCATCATCTTCTGTCAAGTCTTCTACCCGAAGTAAACATTGACTTTGACCTCTACTGGACCCTGGTTCCACATGCAAGAGGTCGTAACAGGGAGGCCGTGCGCCTATCCAACTTTCTTATTGTCATTCTTAAAAGCACATTATATTGGCTTTATCGTACCTCTCGTTTTCTTGATCCACTTCCTTTTTGGAAACTTAGAATCAAGAACAGAGTCATTCTTGATTATGAATTTCACAAATTACAAAACAATTTGGTGTTATTTCATAAGATATGGTCGTACAATAATGTACTCTTTCTTTCAGATGATATTGATCTCACATGGTTGATTTTAATTGTTGTTTTGCCCTAGCATGTTTGTGATAAGTTTGTCTTGAGAAGAAGCTCATGGTTGGAAGTTATGAATTCTCATAATTTAATCGTTTTGAAACACTCTGTAGATGTGTAATCATTTGTAATCAGTGTTTAGTACAATTCATGTTTTTTTCTCAATTTCTACCGTCGAAAATATTGTTTTTTTATGAATTGTTTAATGGTTACTTTCTCATGTATTACGTACTACTTGTTTTTTGATTATTGGTATATGATTCACAAACACTTATTATATTAAGTGCATCACTGTTATTTTTTTTATCTGTTTTAAATTATTATATGTATTGTAAATAAAGTTTTACTTTCAAAAGTCAAAGTCTTCATCTTCTTCTTCTCTTTCTTATTCTTATTCTTCTTCTTCTTCTTCTTCTTCTTCTTCTTCTTCTTCTTCTTCTTCTTCTTCTTCTTCTATAGGGCCTAATTCTTCTACTTCTTCAGATGTTTCTACTACATCTCCTAATTATTGTTATTTGCATTATTATTATTATTATTATGATTATGATTATGATTGAATTGTTATCATTATTATTATAATTATTGTTATTATTGTTACTATTGATATTATTATTATTATTATTATTATCATTATTATTATCATCATTATTATCATCATTATTAGTTGTATGTTTTTATATTATTATTACCATTATACCGATTGTTGGTAAATACACATAATAGGGCTATATACAAAATCCGTCTTAAGATGTTGAGACATTTTTCGAGATGCATTTTATTCCTTTGTGGTTTGTAATTTTCTACATTTATAAATCATCCGATCGGTAAAATTATGTGGCCTTACCGAATGATAATGTGGAAGGAAATTGACTTTCAATAAGCAATTAACAATATACTGCAATGTACGTCCCCCACTCTGATCTTGTTATTATTGGAAACTTTCAGCAGCTATAAGTAATAGCCGCATTGCCAGACTGTTCAGGGTGATTTAGGTTAACCAATTTAATGCCGCCTATGTAATTCCGTGAGTATTTTTGAAAAGATTCTTCTCCTCCTCCTCCTCCTCTTCTACTTCTTCTTCTTCTTCTTCTTCTTCTTCTTCTTCTTCTTCTTCTCCTTCTTCTTCTTCTTCTTCTTCTTCTTCTTCATCTTCTTCTTCTTCTTCTTCTTCTTCTTCTTCTTCTTCATCATCATTTTCTTCTCCTCATTCATTTTTATTTTCATCTTCTTTTTTTCTTTTTCTTTTTCTTCTTCTTCTTCTTCTTCATCTTTATCTTCTTCTTCTTCTTCTTTTTCTTCTTCTTCTTCTTCTTCTTCTTCATCTTTATCTTCTTCTTCGTCGTCCTCCTCTTCTTCTGCCTCTTCTTCTTCTTCTTCTTCTTCTTCTCTTTATTCTTCTTCTTCTCCTCCTTCTTCTTCTTCTTCTTCTTCTTCTTCTTCTTCTTCTTCTTCTTCTTCTTCGTTGTGTTCTTCTACGTCTGCCGCAGATTTTTCTTCTTCATCTCCTAATTGTTATTTTTCATTATAATTATTTTCACGATTATTATTAGTGTTATTATTACTATTAGGCATACATGTATTATTATTGTTATCATTATTACTAATATTAATATTAGCCTATTATTATTAATTGTATAATACTATAATTATTATTCATTGATGAATTAATGTCTTATTTCATATCTATTTAGGCCTATTCACGAATACGGAATATAATTGTTGTAATTACCACTGTCCAAGCCAAGAAATACTAAAAAGGGTCTTGAGGCAAAGTTACCAATAAGCTACCCACCCCCCCCCCCCCACACACACACACCTTTTTCTTTCCAATGTTTAAAAAAAATAAAAAAATTCCCAAACAATACAAATCTTTCTTAGAAATACAGTTAAGGTTTTCATCTTGACATGATTCGATACATGTTCAATATAAAGATTGTACGATTAATGAAACAAAATTAAATCGGTAATTTGTAACATCAAACAAATAACCCCATCCTACCAAACTCACCACTAATCAATTCAATTCATTATTCCATCAATAGATAAAAACAGATACATAAAATTACGTATGAATGCATGTGAGAATACAAAAAGATGGACATAGTAAAGTCAGGAGTTGGAAGCACAAGTAACATAAATTGTCGAATTCGACCCCATTGTGATGTACAAATTGCCGGGATAAATTGCATTGAATTGTTTTTCAATGTACAACGACAAGAGGAAGTGAATGGCATGTACATAAACAGCTGGGTCATGGATAAACGAGAGAGAGAGAGAGAGAGAGAGATGAGAGAGAGAGGGGAAGAAAAAGGTAAATTGAGGGAGAGAAAGGTAAGATGAGAAACAGAGTTAATACATTGGATGAAATTAGACCAAGTAGAATAAAACCCATACAAACCAGCTATATAACTATAAGATTGAAATAAAAAAATAAAAAACTGGTGGCTCAAGGTGAAGAAAAAATAAAACGAAAGTAAGGGATTTTAACTTTTAAACAGCAATCATCATTTTGTCATATTTTATTTTTCAAACAAAATAAAAAGGCTAAAACATACTCAAGGCTCATTTGTAATTATTTTTTGAATTTCGGCTAGCGGTCTTGCAGGAAATCAAATTAAATGTATAGGATACCATACCAATGAGTTAAAATTCAATGAAGTTCAGTTTTTTTAATTGCTCTTCCAATTTCTCCCAGATGGACGGGGTTACAAAATACAAATTGTGATAACAAAGGTAAGGATGCCGAGGGCGATCTATTTATGTACTGCCGGACGGCTGAATTCAAGACTAAAAAACAAATCGTGTAATGCGACCATTGGCCGACAGTTTCCTGCCTAAAATCTTACTAAAAATGGAGAATTTACGATTAATTCTGGGATATTTCATATTTTTGATCATGGCGGAACTTTCCTCAGGTATCATGCATGATCTGACTGTCATTGTTCCTCCTGGAAGAAGAGAGTGTTTCCATCAAACAATGAAGACCGGTTTTAACTTGGAATTCGAATTTCAGGCAAGTTCCTCATCTACAGTCCCATGTACTGTATATTTTGCTTGTTTAATTGTTGGACTTTACAACACGGTGCAGTGAACACACAGTCAGCTTAGTGTTTTCTCCTCCAACCGTTTTTGTCTGTCTTTATGGAACAAAATATAATCAATTTGTAGTTTTGTCAGGTTGTAACGCAAATTTTTTGAATTGTTAAAAGAAATTGCTAAAACTTAAGTTAAGAAATACAATTTTATTTGAAAGTGAGCTATTGATTTGAATTTTTCATTGTAAAAAAAAAAAAAAAATGTAGGTCTAGATCTAGGTCTAGATCTAGTCTAGATCTAAAAAAAAAAAAAAAATGACATTAAAAAAAAATAGAATTTGAAATACTTATAAGTCTTTTTGTAGCATGTACACTGAGAACTTGAGCTTGAGGCTGAGCTTGACTCAATGACTTTTTTTTTGTCTTGACTTGAGAAGTGAGATTTTGAGAACTCTTTTTTTTTTCTAATTCTAGATCTCATCTTCATGCAATTTTCATCAAATAATTTTAATTACTGTCATTCTCTTTCATTTGACTGTTGGAGTAGACTCAGGGGCGTCGTTATACCTTTTTCAGTAAGGGGGGGGGGGGGAGGGGGGGGGGGGGGGGGGGTGTAGAGGCCACCGATTACCGACAAAACTAGCCACCAATTACCGACAAAATTTAATGTCCCAATGTCTACAAATTTAACCCTATAAACCTGGAGCCGAAGAATAAATTGTTTTTAATATATGAACTATCTAAAGTCCTTTTCCTCGACGACAGAAATAAGAAATTTATTTTGTCAACTTAAATAGTCGGCAACATATATGCAGGCCCGTAGCTAGGATCTTATTTTAGGGAGCCGGGGCGGTAGTGAGCAAGCGAATCATTTAAAGAGCGTGCGAAGCGCACTCCCCTTACGGGATGGGTGAAGGGCTGCGCTTCCTCGCGGAAGCATAGACGTTTCATTAAATTATAAGAGAAAGAAGACGATTCTTTGTTACCGCTCTCGACTCTTAATCCTAATTGTATGAATTCAGTTCCCCCCCCCCTCCTGCGCGAAGCACAGAAGCTTTGATGTTTCATTACATTATGAGAGAAAGCAGACGATTGTACTGTTCTCGACTCTTAATCCTTGTCTGAATTCAGTTTCTCCCCCCACCTGCGCGAAAAGCTATGACGTTTCATTAAATTATTAGAGGAAGAAGACGATTCGTTGTACCGTTTTCGAATCTTGATTAGCCCTAAATGTCTGAATTCAGTCTCCCCTTATCGCGCAAAGCGCGGAAGCTTTGACGTTTCATTAAATTATTACAGGAAGAAGACGATTCGTACTACTGTTCTCGACTCTGAATCCTTGTCTGAATTCAGTTTTACCCCTCCCGCGCGAAGCGCGAAAGGTTAGACGTTTCCTTAAATTATCAGAGAAGGAAGACAATTCGTAGTACCGTTCTCGACTCTTAATCCTTGACTGAATTCAGTTCCCCCTCCCACGCAAAAGCTATGATGGTTCATTGAATTATCATAGAAAGAAGACAATTTATTTACGTTCGCGACTCTTAACCCTAATTGTCTGAATTCAGTTTTCCTCCTCCCGCGCGAAGCGTGGAAGCTTTGACGTTTCCTTAAATTATTAGAGAAAGAAGATGATTCTTGTACTGTTCTTGGCTCTTGATCCTTTTCTGAATGAAGTTTCCCCCTCCCGCGCAAGGCGCGGAAGCTTTGGCGTTTCAATAAAATATTAGAGAAAAAAGACTATTCGATGTAACGTTCTTGACTCTTAATCCATGTTTGAATTTATTTTCCCCCCAAAATGTTAAACCTCTGATATCTTTAGTTGATATTTATAGGAAAGTGAAACTTCGAGAAAATACAAGTATTATAATTGCAGTCTCTCTCCAAGTTGTCACAGCCGATAAAAAGTCACAGTTCGTAGGAAACAAAAAAATTGTTGGCCGACCTACATTATACATCTCCCCAACTTAAAACTTCTGCCTCTTTATATAGTACAGGGTGTACACGGGGATTGAGCAAGAATACCGACACAGCTGACCTGACACAGCAACATATGCGTGTCTTTTTTTGCCCCCTCGACAAGACGACTCCTCCCAACAACCTCCCCCCCCCCAACAACCCCCCCCCCCCCT